>JBBPDI010000023.1:14683766-14724858 GCA_037974545.1 Cucumis variabilis
TTGTCCACGCTTGTAAAAATTCAGAACCCTAGTTCAATCAGAACTTCGTGGTCTGAGATTAATAACAATGTCTTTACTAACTCCTACAGTGCAAAACATGATTCGCATTATAAAATAGCTGATACTAATGGCAATTCAGCTTTGGATGAAAACCCACATCGAATGTTGTGTAATTCACATCATTGCAGGTTCAACGCTGTTGTATCAACAAGTATAGTTGGGTAGTAGATGAAAAGGCTTGAATTACGTACAGCGAGAAGAGAAGATTGATACGTTAAGAAAATTGGGAGCTCCCGAAGTGTGATGGAATGCCGTAGAGCGAAAGCTTAATCTCTTTAACCATTTTGAAGCTGCTTGTCTAGTGTACATCTCTGCTTTGCTTCGGGCTGTATCTCGAGTGATGGGGAATAGAATTGAAGGTGGGTTGAGCGGAAGACGAGAAGGGTTTAAAGTGGTTTTAGCTGTACGGTACGGCTTTTCTTACTCTCAATGGTTGTTTGCCCCTTGACTTGGAATCATATGCGTTTTACAGTTGATGTTAATTTCATGTTTAGGCTATAGTGTAAAATTATGAAATAGTTACAAATTTATCAATTAAATTCAAAATAACGAAGTATATAACAACATTTTAAAGAATTTATAAATATAGCAAAATTTGTCAAATTCTATCAATAATAGAAGTCTATCAGCGATAGACCATATTGCAAATATTGGTCTATCATTGATAAACCTCATACGAGTCTATCAGCGATAGTTTTGCTATATTTGAAATTTTTTTAAAATGTTGCTATATTTTTAATTATTATTGTTAAAATGGACATCCATTACAATTACCTTAAAATTATAGACTTAAACGATAAATAGAGGGATTTTTTTCCATCTCAAATTTAGATTAATACTTTTATTTTTATTTTTAAATTATTACTATAATTTTTGGATGACAAGTAAAATAAATTCAAGGTTAAAATAATTTGAGTTGGTTTAACTAAAAATGATTAAATATGTGTTTATAATTTTATGTATTAAATAAGATTTTCTTATTCAAAATAGTTAGTGTAATTTATTATTGTTTTTAGCAAATAAATATAAAATTTCTTTATTTTTTATATATGTAAAATAAAAATAATTTTTTTATTATTCAAATAAAAAATGGTACATTTTGGTTCAAAGAGTAAAAATAAATGAACACGTTAAAATTTTCTTTTCCTGGTAAAACTTGAAGAAAATAAATGGGAAAATCTTAAAATTTTGAATATATTTGACATATAATTAAATTTTAAAACACATTATTATACATAATTTTAAAATTTAAGAGTTATACTTAGTGTACAAAATTCGGGATTTAAATATATATTTTTCTTTTTTTTCTTTGATCACCTTAACTAGAAAACTTGAGACTTATTTGGATTTCTAAATTTTTTGGATAAAAGCAATTTAAGTTTAAATATTACATTGCATGTGCATCATAGAAAAACAATATAACTATCACTAAATTCTATTTCACTTTCACTTTTGCACGACCCTTTTGTTATGATTATTTTGAAACCTAGCTATTAGACGTTTTTTAATGTATTGCTTAACTGAAACTTTTGTAAACTCCATCTGATTACATAACTTGTTATATTTTGTGAATAGTTTGTAATTTTCCTAATTAGACTATGCATGTTAATGCAACTGTAATTGAAATTATTGTTATTGAATATTAAACTTTTTTTTGTTTTTACATCATTGTTATGAAAATGAATAAGTTAAAAAATTGAATTATATGTACAAAATATTAAAAAAATCAATTAAATATTTTGTACATGATAAATTTAGGTTGTACAATTGACAAAAAGAAAAAAAAAAGGATGAGATAAGCCTGGGAATTCAAAACCAGCACCCTCAAACACAAGCATTAGAAATCAAGATTACCAATTCCTACACTCAATTCTGGCACCCCAAACACAGGCATCTATAATTTCCAAGCATTAGAACTCCATCAGATAAGCCTACAGTCATTTAATTCTCAGGCATTTGATTTCAAACGTGTGGGCCAAACACCCCCTAAATGATTGTTTTAATGTCTACGGTTGTGTAAGTTTGATGGTTCGTTTCTAATGGTATTAGTTTGAGGAATCAATCTCTACAAATAAAAGTTCGAAAGTTTAACCGGCCGTTTAGGGAATAAATTGGATTGTAGAAGAAAGAATTATGATAATAATGAGTGTTATAAAATGTGTTTGAGGCAAGGTTCTAAGATGGTTACGAGATGTGCTTGGAAAAATGGTTATATAGCTACGGTTATGAAAGTGTTATGAAAATAGCAAGTTTTACAAAATATTACAATCTATAGCAAATTCTATCACTGATAGTTATTGATATGCTATAATGATAGAAGATTATCATTGATATAATTCAAAATCTTGTTATAGCTTGTAAATATTTTAATTTATTTTGCTATTTTTAAAAATGTCCCTAAATATTTGAATAATGTAATTGTATTAAGGAATAGTTTAATTTTAAAAATTTTAATAATGTAATTGTACCAAGAAATAAAAATTTAAAAAATCTAATCGTGTGATCACAAGAAGGGTATATTAATAATTGTAAAAAAATGGAAATATAGGAAGTTGAGAAGGGTTAAGGAAGGTTTGAGGAAGGTTTGAGGGGGTAAAACAAAGGGTTATAATAACCTTCCTCCAAACGTGGGTTATTACCCCATAACCATTTAAACTAGTCTTAGTCTTGTTATTTCTTTAGTTTAATGATATTATTGAATTTAGTGTTATCGTTGCTAAATTGTTTGATAAAAGAGTTAGTTAAGGTTAGAAAAGGAAATTATGATAAAGTGAGATGGTTTAGATTTGGGTGTGATGCTTAGGTTTGTGGCCAAGCAAGGTTGATAAGGCTTGGTGTGTTGATGTATGCAGCCAAAAAAGAAGTGTGGAAAATTGGTTTAGTGTTGGCCAGGTGAATAAGAGTGTGTCATGCGACCAAGTGAAGGCCAACACAACCTTTATGCGGCCAAAATGGTGTGCAAGTAAGGTGTCAAGAATGGTCATTTGAATATCTTAGGTGTCACGCCTCGCCCTACACGCGTTTCAAATTACACAATGCGGCGCTCGACATGACTTGAGCAACCTAACACCTCAAGTGAAACGCAGAACCCTCAACTTAAAATTCTTGAACTTAAGCTTAATTTCCAAGTTTGAGTATAATTAACTTAGTACTTAGTCATTAGTCGAAAAAATATATGATGCAAAATACTAATAACGAAGTCATCTTTTATTCCTTAACAAAATGCATTTCAAATACACATGTTACACAATTTCTTAAATACATAAACTACAAGTAAAACTTCGAACGCTTTTCTCAGCTTCCACGCGTGGTAACTCGTGTCACGCCCAAACCCAAGCACCTGCTTGCTTGGTCCGAGACATGGCGTGAAGTCAATCGACATCGCTCCCCTCTTGAACGATACCAGTTGACCCTGATTATTGAACTCTTTTGGAATACTTACAGTTAAGTAAAAGTAAAACTTGTGCACCAGATTAACAAAGAAACAACATGTAAATAAAATTGATTGCATAACTTCAAACTACTTTAAGGCTAAGTGCCATTAATTAGAGATAACATACCCAACAAAAGTTAACATCTAAACTGACTTAAACAAAAATATATACATGATAAGGATTTAACTAAACTAGAACTTACCCTTGACAACAAACTATCAACAACTTTTGCCCAACAAACTTAAAGATAACGATCAGGTTCTCAAATCATAGCCTATACCTAAAAAGTGATAAAACATTTGGAAAGGGTGAGCTAAATAGCCCAATGAGTGATAGTTTTATAAAACAAATACAATTTAACTTTATTTGTAAATCAAATAATAACTTAACAAAAGTGTAAGATCTTTATAACATCTTGAAACTAAACTCTTTCTGTCACACAGATACTATTTTATCTTTATATACTCTACATCCAAGAAACTCGATCATGATTGTAACTAGCTCAATCTACGTTGTCTGATTTATTATCTTGGTCAAGATAGCAGAGCACTGATCATACTATCTTGCCTGATCTCAGTGGTAGGATTTAAGTTATTAGCTCAACCTTTGACCCCTGAAATTTTGTGCACATTGACCATCGAGAACTCAGTATATAGAGTACCATAGTTTTCTCTTTAAAACCATTCTTATTAAAATCATGCTTTTCAGACCTCTTTCTAAAACAATAAATCTTTCTATTTCAAAAACTCAATTAGACTTGTAAGTCATAGCTTGTAAATTATAATAAGCTTAACATAAATATCTTCTTTGAAAGTTATTTCTAAATAACATACTTTAATACTTTCTAAAACATGCTTGTAAATCAGTAAATTCAAACATTTATACATCAAAGTATACCTAAAACATTTGCTAGATAATCAGATTTAGAAATCAACTTAAACTCATTTATCACTCATTAAGCGTAGTTCAAACCCTTGGTCTATACACTTGTCTATTTCTTCTTGTCCTAAAATAAAGGAAAATAACTCCAATTAATTCCCTTTTATCCTAAAATCATAAAAAAACATCTTAAAATTTTCCAAAATGTCAAAAAGAAATTCTTAAACACCATGTTGGCACGCAGGGATAGGCGACAGGGTCTTGGTTGCGTGTGTTAGACTGCCCACGCTAACCTTACAAGAGGTTTTCCGCAAATGTTGGGCATGCCTACATGCTAACCTCACGCACTGGCACGCCATGCACCTCACTTAGCCACATGGCTGGTGTCTCACCTGGGTCTCCTTTGCGTGCAGGATTGGCCCTGTTTGCACCTTGCACGTGCTATGTGTCCAACACAAGCCCACAACGCCTAAAAAACCTCTATGAGTCCAAAACGCACGCCCATCTTACCTAGTCTTATCTTGTCACTCGGCCAACCTTCAACCAACACAAAAACTCTTTTTTTCAGCCTAAACCTTATTTATACTTTAGAGCTTCATAACTTAAAATAAATAACTCAAATAAAAATATTCCCTTTTATAAAGTTGTTTCAAAATGTCTCAATATGTTAACCTTAAAATTACAGCCAAATATTCCACCAATTGCATCATATAGCCTCCTTGGATAAAAGACTGCCCAAATTTTACCTAAGAATGACCTTTCTCTCTTCTTTCAGTTTAAACTCACCTTTCCCTCTCTCAAATTAAACCAACAGCCTGAACTTATAAAATAGACTTAATTTGTGAACTTTTGAGACCAAAATCATCTAATTCACATGAATAATTGGGGAGAAAACTCAATCTGAAGAGACCTAATTATATTGAAGACTGCATGAATCTTCATTGACACCTCCCACAACAGAAATTTAACTTAACCATGCAAAGGCCATGTGGAATTCACTTAACCAACTCCACCTCTTCATCATCTTGCCTAACCAAAATGCCTAAAGTCCATTAATAAATCTAAAATACCAAAACCAAACACCAACTAACTCTCTTGGCCTTATCAAAACCTCCAAACACAAAGCCTTGGCCACCTAGCTAACCTCTAAGCAAGCTTCCTCGCCAAGTCTAAACACCTAAATAACCTCTCAAGGCACTTCTTCTTACCTACCCATAACTAAAACGTCAATTCTTAGAGGTTTCACTTGCTCTTTTCGGCCACTCGTCAAAATGCATCTTCTCATTCCTTGCCGCCAACAAGTATCCTTTCTCGTCTACACAACCTTCTTAAAGGTTTTCTTCTTCTCTTGGCTGCCCAATAAAACCTCTAAATACTTAAACCAAAGTCAAAAGGCCTAGGTTCCATACTTAGCAAAAATTTTCCTTCTTTTATAAACTAACCTCTCAAACTCTTAAACTATAATAACTTAACATTCCTTCTTTTCACTCATCATGACACGCTTGCCACAACACCTCTCAAGCTTACTTCCTTATCTTTACTTTACTCAAAACTAATCCCTTCAAGTTTTTTAGAAGATCTAAATTCCTTAAAGTTCAGGATTTATAGCTCACCTTTCTTATCTCAACTTGGTTTTAACGCATGGTGTCCCAGGGAAGGAAAAACTTAAAACCATAAGTAAAAACTTAGTGAGTGATAGTTTTTGAAAACCTTTTTGGGCATACAATATATGAAATCATTTTCATAAACATGGCTTTCATCACCTCATTTCATAAAACATAAACACACATTAGTCTTTCATATTTCTTTCTTCCAAGCACATAAACCATTCCCACGCATAGACTACTATGATGTCCTTTTCATCAACAACATCCCTAGGAGAATTTTCTAGTTCAAGTTCCCGTTGCTCAGGCCGCCAAGCTCAATATGCTACTTTTATGCATTTATCAACTTTACTCCATCATGCAGTCTTTTTCTACATGGTTACCTTTACTCCTCACGTGCACATAATAGTTAGCTCATTGATAAGAATAAGACTAATGGTTTACAACAAACATAACATACAATGTAATCAAAGACAAGCTTTCTTTTGAAATCATTATTTTATAACATTAACATATAAACATTAGAAGTGATCATCGGTGGGTCAAAGTTAGTTTTTTTACAAAACCAATATTGAACCCACCATAGTCGATTTAGTAAAGTGTCAAACCGATATCGACATCAATGAGTAAAGGTCGATTGATCGATCAATTTTTGTCGAGTCAGGTTGGTCTGACACTTAAAAATACTTTTTGGAAATTCTCGATTTGGAACTTTCCAAAACCAACCCCGATTAACCTCTCTTATTTTTCGATCGATCGACTTGATTTTTCGGTCTATCATGCTCACTCCTAATAAAATCATTACAAATCAATAAGAACTTTAGAAGACAGCTTTTAAACCTTTAAACATTTTGGAAAATTAGTCACTACTCAAATTCCTTCCTTCAAAACAATTAACTCTTAAAAAACCTTCTTCTCGTCTATGATTCTTCAACCAAACACCACTTAATACTTTTCCTTATCAAAATCTTAGAGTAACCACCTTCTCCTCTAATCTCTCTTTCTATTTATACTAGTCCTAATTTGGATTAGTAATCCTTAAGTTCTTATAAACTCGTCAACTCCTAATAACTTTTCAAACCATGCTTAGTTAAACTCTTACATGTGGCCCATTAAGTAGGATTAGCAAAATTTTTAGACTTTTCCAACTCTCAATGGCTAGCTTCAGCTCACGTTGAACCTGAAACCACCCATCTAATCTTGCTTGCCTTCTCCTTCACCTCGCGTCACTTTAACTTAACGCCTAAATCATCAAAAAAACTTTCTTCAAATTTATTTACTTAACCTTTTTTTCTTTCTAAAATGGCCCTTCTATTTTAGACATGGGTCTCACACTAGGCGGCCAAAGTAATGCTTATAAGGCAGTCAAAGTAAATTGAGGTGATATTTGGCTAAGTGTTGTGCAAGGTGAGATGAGCATTGAAGGACTTAGGAGGTTGTCCTAGGCAGCCAATCAAGGGGACAACGTGTTGATTATAGGCACCATTAATGGCTCATGCTGTTATTAGGTGGCATCAAATGTCATAGGCGTTATGTTATGCTAAGACATGATTAAGCAACAAGCCATAAGAAGCAAGCTTGTGACTTGACCAAAGGGACTAAGGTGGCATGGCTAAGTATGGCATTGGAAATATGGCATGCTTAAGGAGGACCTAGACGAGTTTAGTTGGAAGCTAGGTGTTTTAGAGCAAGTTTTTAAAGTGTGAGGTGAGATGATAAGTCAATTAGTGCCTTACATATGGCAAATTAATGAAGCATTAGCAATTAGTAAGTAGGAGGTGTTGAGGTAAATTTATGTAAGAAGCCTATTTAAGCTCAATTTTAGGTGAATAGAGCTTTCATTTTACTCGTACGTTTTGAGTGATTTTAGTTGCAAACATGAGCTAGACGAGTAAAGTGGATGACCTACGACAATCGAACAAAGAAGATTTGAGGAAGATGATGTTTGGTTGAAAGAAACCTTTAAAGGTCAGTTTTAGAGAGAAAACAAAGCAGTCTTCACTGTTTAAAGGCTATCCAACAAAGTACTTGGAGTTTTAGTTTGAAATTTTAAGGTAGGGTATTTGAGAGAATAAGAAACAAGGTTATAGAAGGAAGTTTTTTTAATTTGATGTACGGATTTTGAGTTATAGATATTTTAAGAGAAAACTGAAATTTAATAAAGAAGCAGACATCTTTAAGCCTTGAGCCAGCAAAGAGGATAAAGGTGAGACGTTTTATCTAGGTGGCATAGCCAAATAGGGTTGTCAAAAGAGGTTAGCATGCTAGAAGATAGGTGGCATTGCCAGGGCAAGAAGTTTTTGAGGCAATAGGCACATGTTAGGTAGGCTACACGCTCATAAGAAGTTAGTGTGCAATGTAAGATGAAACACTAGGCACAAAGGTCTGACTAAGAAGAAACTCCTCCCCAATTAGGCATTGGTTGCTCTACCAAATAGTCAACGAATAAGCTTCTAATGTTAGAGTAAGAAGGCGGTCTTTCAAAAAGAAGTCTTCGGATCTCTTTCATAACCTTGAAGTTGAGAAGTAAAGGCTCACGAGGTTGAGGCATTATCATATAAGAGGGAGCAAAGGATCATAATAAAGTTGCTCGAGGAAAGGCATCCCTTTGCACCAGTGGTTGTGGTTGTCCCAGTTCTTGCTTAAGTTGTACTGGTTGTGGTTCTTCCCGTTGAGGAAGTAGCTCTCATGCTTCCAGTCTCAAATATTATTTGATTTTCACATTGTCTATTCAAAATTATTCCCAATTAGAGTAGATTGGGTACAACGATCCTTGTTTATGTGGCAAGACTGTGTGATTAGGTGAGATGGGCATAAGCAGGCGACAGTGAGGTTAGTACTTAGTAGCACTACTCACGACCATGCCATGACCAACGATCTACTTGACAGACATGGGCATGGGCAGTGACACAATGCCTAAAATGTTGCATTTGACATTTTTATGAATTTTAAGTGAAATGCAGATATTTTCTAAGGACAAGAGGATTAATATAGGATCTTAATTCTCTTATTTTAGGACAAGAAGAAATTTGTCAAGTCTATAGACTTGAGAGTTCTCGTCGTGAATGAAACAAGATGTGTTTGTATAACGTGTTCTAAGCTATCATGAATATCGAATTTCTTCTAAGTATGTGACTAGACTAGGCGACTAAGCTAGAATCATGTGATAAAAGAGACTGCGCCTACTTATCTGCGACTTATGTCTAATAATATGTCCATTGCATACAAGTTTTCTTCTTCTTTGCCCAAGTGTAAATGAAAAGAGAGGTTTCCTGGATAAGTCAAGGTCAAATACGAAAAATCTTTGTTACATAAGGTTATAACACGTGGTCTTTCTTCATGCGGTGTATGTACAATATAAATGTATTCACAGTATTATCTATTTTATGTATGACTACACTACGTGCGTTGAGAAACAAGATAGAGGAGTGAAGGAACAAAAGCCCTGGAGCTGAAGATTTTACCGAATCATTTCTCAATTTAATTTAGGAATCCCAAAATACCTTTACATTACAATATTTAAAAACAAAATTCTAAAAGGCTAAACATGCTTTTAAATTAAAAAGATATAGAGAATTAAAAATTCACGTAGTTTGACCCTCTAAATCTACTAAATCTCCAAATTGAGGACACCACACATCGAAAACCTTCCTATCTTCTGGGATGAGATTGGTTTATGGGAACCAATAGGAATGGGAAAAAGTTTTCAGAGAAACTATTTTGCATAGAGGCAAAAGCATAGATTGAAGAAAAACTATTTTCTTTCACGTATTTATAACTCCCTTTCCTTTAGGAAGTAAGAGAGAATCATAAGATTCTATTAATTTAAAAAATATTAAATTAATATAAATCTCAAATCAACTAAGTAATTAAATTATATTAAATTAATATTTCATTTAAATTATATTTAAATCATAATTCATTTAAATCATATTTAATGAATATCTCTCACATATCTTATAGTTTTAATTTAATTAAATTATATTTGAATAATATTTCATTTAAATTATATTTAATTAATATTTTATTTAAATTATATTTAAATCACAATTCATTTAAATTATATTTAATGAATATCTCTCACATATCTTATAGTTTAAATTTAATTAAATCAAATTAAACTAAAATATTAATTAATTATCCAATTAATTAATAGCTAAATTAAATATCTTATACTTAAATTAAATTAAATTTGAATCATATTTAAATATAAATCTTCTCATCACCAATAATTTTAATATGAATTCAATTCACATTAAATTAATATTTGCACTCATTCAAATATTTTATCTCTCATAAATTAATTTTGAATTATATCTAAAAAATTAAATTTATAGAATAAAGTTTGACTAAAATATAAACTTTATATTATAATGTATCACCATACATTATACTAATTCCCAAAGTAAATTTGAACATTTTAAATTACAAGTAATATAAATAAATCTCATTACCCTTTACGAGCTAGGAAGAGGGTCTAATGGACCTACAAATCAGAAGTTACAACGATATGAGATTAATGGGCTAAACTCATTAATTACATTAATCAATATTCGTTGACTGTGTGTACACTTCACTAAAGGCTCACAACTGAACTCTTCTCACTGTAGATATATTTCTGTGTCCATGGATTTAGACTAATACCAGTAAGTTAGTCCTTCACAAATGTTTGTAACACCAACTAGGTCAAATTATCGTTTTATCCCTCGGTTACTCATAACCCTTAAATACAAGTGCTCCTCTAATGAACCACCTATTTATGGTTCAACTAATAAACAAAAACCCCTCTCGTGACTAATACCAGTAAGTTAGTCCTTTTGTTTAAGTCCTGGAGACACCATTTAAGGGAACATTCATTTGTTTACCTTAAAGTTAAAAAGGAGTGAATTCCATCTTGTGTGATTATGTTTCCAACTTTCCATTCAGTTTTGTCCCAAAATGATAAGTATATTGAGTTGACAATCTAGTCACCCCACCCGTACAAATCAAAAAACAATTGATCGCAAACAAAAGTTCATAATACACTCAATATTAAGACTAAGTTACCTAGGTCATTCTAATGAAATAGAAATCCAACTAGTTAACTGAGTTACACATTTAGTGATTACTATTTCATGGCCCAATCTTATGCAAACTCATTGCATAAGATACCCTCACTCACATGTCACCTACATGAATACGTTAGATCATTGCATTTGTATCAAATACAAAGTGAGTCGTATCCATAGTGTTACCGAGACAAGGTACTCAACCTTATCCCAATACTATAGACCCTTTAAGCTGATCTCAAACATTGATCTCTGTATGTCTCTACATACTGTTCAAGACTCATCAAACCGCTTAGGATGTTAGTTTATTAGATTTGGGTTATTAAGACAAAACTAATAATATAATCAATAACATTTATTGAAATTATAACAATAACTCTTTATTAATAACGGTTAATAGATTATTTTTACAATCTATGAGTTTTAGGACATAAATTCCAAAAAGTAGACATGGTGGTTATGCATGATATAAACTCATCTTTGTTTAGGCAATGTAGATGAAGGAATGTCTATGTAACCAAACACAATACAAGGTTAATTCGTTGATTGAGGTGATATAAATCATTTGTTAACTTCAAATTTAGGGTGAGCCTTTTCTTGGTTCCTTCGTCATGCTTGCTCGCATTATCTACACAACATCCTATATTAAGACAAGCAACCTGTCAATGTCTTACCGTCACACACAATTGCATTTATGATATATATGTTAAGAAGGAATTCAACGACAAAATTGTATTGCTACATTCTCTTCACTGCCTGTTTAATTAAGCCCAGGTCTTCACTCTTTCAAGTGACAACATTCACTACTTTATTCTTTCTCTCGAACAGAATGAGGTATTGATTGTAAAACTCAAAGGAACAAGATGAATAATACAACATCCAGATTCTCTAGTACTAATTATATGTCTTGCATTAGATAATGCTTACAAAGAACTAAAGTTGTGGAGAGAAAGAAATTAGAGAATGAAAGTAGTAGGAACTTGCATTTATAAAAAAAACTTTAGATCTTTCAGCCATGGAGTTCAAATTACAAATACAAAATAAAGAGAAAATACAAGTGAAAGCATAAAGAAATGAGTCGAGTCCCAGTAATTTCTTATGCTTATTGACTTTATTTTCTATTCATTACACTAAAGTGGAGAATAAGGTATGGGCTCCTCTCTACTAAGCTCTAAGCTATTACATAAAACACAAAAGTGAGGTAAGAGATGAAGATGAGCTTGTTATCTAGATTTTTGCACACTTTATTTTGAGGAGATGACCTTGTATTTATAAACGAGAGTCAATGGGAGTTAACATCATCTGGACTTCATTAATTCTGATAAAGTTATGCGGCTCTAGATGTCCTTTCGTCCTTTTTTACATTCACATCAACCATTCTTGTCTTCTAGCGATATAGATCGCTTAGCATCATTTTGCTTATCGCTCGGTTGCAGCGCATCATATCGCCTAATGTTTGTTGCTTAGCTACTCCACTTTCTTTCACCTAAAAATCCTGCATTTAGGCATAAAAATCGTCATAAGTAGGCATTTGACTCTTTTGATACTTATAACCTGCAATCATCTTATTTTATCTATTTTGCTCTGCATTTTCTTACTTTTTTCACGTTAAGGCTTCATTATTCTATCTAAAAGACCATAGTAACTTGTATTTCTACAAGTTATCAAATACTTGTTTTAAGCATGAATTTCAAGATAACTTATTTAAGCAAGCTTTGAGTTGCTTCGGCATGATTTAGAATCAAGTTGTTTCATCTGTTTATAAAGAATTATTGAAAGCATGAGATTTTGTAAAGTATTTCAAGTATAAAATTCTTCTTAAATGCTTTAAGCATGAGTAAAAGTATTGAAGCATAAGATTTAGTAAAGTATTCAAGCAAAACATGATTTAGAACTATTATAAGTTATGAGAATTTATCTTTCAACATGATTGGTTTACTTAAGGAAGTTATAAGTTTTAGAAGTTGTTTTTACATTGCTATGTACTTGAGATATCCAAAGATGGATATAATTTATGTCCTAAAACTCGTAGTTTGTAAATTACATTCAATAATATGATTGTTGAATTATTTATTAGTAAAATAGAGTATTATAATCTCGAATCCAATAAACAAAGGTTCTGAGGCTATCTTGTAGATTTGAACTTTATGTATAGACATAAATGTGGATCAAGTTCGAGTTCATAGCCTAAATGGTCTATAGCATATGAATAAAGTTGGACGCCTTTTCAGGTAACACTATGAATGTGACCTGCTTTGTAGTTAATACAAACGACGTGTTTCCGAATCGTTCATGTAGAGATATGAAAGTGGGGGCATCCTATGTAAAGAGTATCCATAAGACCAAACCACTTAATAGTCACTTTTACATTACAATACCATTGATGTTTTAAAACTAACTATCTCTTTTAATTTGATGACCTAGGTAACTTAACCTTAATCCTGAGTTAACTATGAACTTTTGTTCACACATAATTCTCCTTGGATCTGCATATGTAAGGGCAGCTCATTAGCGATGACCCAATATGCCTCCCATTTCAGAGGTAAGGCTGTCTGAATAGCTGAAGACACAGGATGCAAGACGAAATTCACGCCTACCCACTTTAATGTTAGTAGATAGGTTGTTTTTTTAAGGATTGAATCCAAGTCTTAAACAATGAGTCCTACCCTCTCATCATTCCAAGAGGGATTTGGTTTATAGGATGGACCTTGAACAAATTATTCAATAGTGGATCAGTAGGACCTAAGGAGCAAGATGTAGTCTTGGGGGTAAAATGATATTTTGACCCATATGAGATTATGAACAAGTTGTGCAAGGTTAACTTACTAATCATGGTTATATCAGGTGGAAATAAATATATCTTTATTGAGGGGAGTGCAACTACAGAACTTTAGTGGAATGACTCGTTAGTTAATGAATGTTGATTAGCTTAGTCTAAAAGAGTTTTGTTAGTTAATATTGAATCGTTGGAGCTCATGATCTATAGGTCCACTAGGTCCCTCTACTAGCTCATTATGGTAATAAAATATGGAACAAGGCGATCAAAAATTTGAAATAGTTCGAATTAATATTGCTAAAAATGTCTGATATTGTTAATAATATTTGATATAATTCACAAGTTTTTGAAAAATAAGTGATATTTAAATATTAAAAAATTCGAATAGAGATTCGAATTAGTTCAATTGGATTGATCAAGATTTGATTGAATGTTGTTATTAGTATTGTTAATTAACTAGATTAATTAATATTAAATAATAAAATAATGAGGAAATTTATTTTAGAAAATAAAATTTAAAAATAAAATAATTAAAAATTGAAATTCAATTTCAATTTTAATTTTATTCTTCAAAAGCTGAAAATTTGTCAAAGTTTCCACCTCTTCCACTTCTACAGAACATCAAGCTATAAGTATCAGTCTCTTCCAAAATTTGTTTTGCATGAGGGGTTATCTAGGTGTTTAGACAAGAGTGGGAGGCAAGCTTGAGTTGTGGATGTGTGGCCAAGAGGGTGGAAATAACCTTTTAGTATATTTGGCAAAATGGTTGTGGGCTAGGTGAAAAGGATGTTCTTAGAGTTTAGTTGGGCAATGAAGAGTGCCTTTGGGCATTAAAATAGGCATTTAAGAGGTCGAGGACATTGTTTATAAAGGTTATTATGGAATTGAGGAGTTAGGCATGGAGTTATGACGATGCGAGATGAGTTTAGCGACCATGACAAGTGAGGTTAGCAAGGCATTTTGGCTTGTTGTTTGATACTATGACATTTTGCTAGGTGAGATGATGAAAATGTGGAGTTGATGAAGTGCTTTATAGGTGTCATATGCATGCATAGGTCAATATACTCGTATAAGAATGGGAATAAGTCGTTGAGCTAAAATATGAAAGTCGTGATTTTTCAATCCTCATAATTTTCCATCATTGACATTCACACATCGTGATATGTTTGAGACAAATACATCAAGAAATTTAATCGATTTCAAGAACTAAAAAAAATTATTCTTTCATTACTTGTTAATGTATACGTAGCATGTGGTTTTATCAACTTATTATCTTGCTGGTTGATTGTGAGTTGGACTTAATTACTTCAATCATGCTTAATATAATTGCAATACGTCACCAAGTCAGATCCTTGCACGTAATGTACTCACTGTGACTCTCTATATCGCACATTTTCATTCTAAGCGACGTGTCATAGGTCAAAATCATAGCCATGTGAAACACTCGCAAAGTACCTCTTCATCGTGTAATTCCTAAGTCCTCGTTGAGTATAATTTTCCTATTGCTTGTCCAAGTTCAAATGAAACATTAAGTTTATCTAGACGATCCAGGGTCGAACACGAGAAATTATTTCTTAGCTCCTAACTCAATCTAATAAGTGCATAATCATGCGGTAAAAATTGAACAATAAGCTTATGAACAATATGCAAACTTTTCTTAACTATTTACACTACGGTGCTTGGCGTGTTAAAAAGAGACGTGCGCAACAAAAAAAGAATCGAAATTCTATCCTAAATGCACCTAATTAACAAAAAAATACCTAAATCAAAAAATAGGGTTTTTAGAATACTTACATTCGAAGCTTCGTTTTTTTTCTTCGAACAACCACTAAAGTTGACCTACTATCCTCTCGACTCAAAACCGAATTATGGGACCCATTGGATGAAAGAATCAGGAGAGTGAAATAGATGAAAAAAGAAATGGGCTTAGTAAATTTCCTTTCTCTCTCTTTTTTTTAAATAAGTAAGAAAAGATAAACAATTTGGTGTGAGAGCCCAAATTCAAAAATATCCAACCCATCAAATGAGTTCAAAGGCCCTATTTATAGGAATTTTCCACGCAAAATTGCATGTCCATGCAATATTAAAGCCCAACAACTCAAAGTCCACTTTCTCTAATGGAATTTTTGTCCTCGTCAAAAGACAACACCTAGCTCACTAGAGTTAGTGGGATTATCCAACAAAAATGTAGGATTTTCCCACTAACGTTGGTCAAAGGGCAAAATAGTTTTTTAGTCAAAAGTCAAAGTTTGACTTTTTCAAACCTAATGTCAACATTTTGACTTTTTATTATTTTGTCCATCTTGACTAATTTTGACCTTTCAAGCATGAACCTACATTCATTTTCTCAAAATTCAAATCATATTTGAATATAGTCGGTCAAAGTTTGACTTTTCAAAGTCAAAAGTCAATATTTTGACTTTTTACAACTATGACTATTTCCATTATTTCTGAGCTTTTGAGTATGAATCTGTATTCGTATTTATAATTTTTAAATTCTATTTAAACATAAAACTCTATTTCTAATCTAAAAACTAACGGCTATGTCTCATATACTTGTCGGTTTCTCTCTCTTCTTCCTATTCGAACAATTCGACTTATTCCATCACACTGTTCTAAGTTTATTCCATATGAGCTAGTAGGGGAACCTAATGGGCCTATAGATCATGGGCTCCAACGATTCAAGATTAACTAGCTAAACTCTTTTAGATCGAGTTAATCAACATTCGATCGGGTTATACCACTAAAATCCCATAGTTGCACTCCTCTCATTATTGATATATTTGTGTCCATTTGATAAAACTACGATAAGTAAGTTAATCCTTCACAGGTTGTTCTAACCTCGGCTGGGTCAAAATATCATTTTACCCCCGAGACTACATCTTGCTCCTTAAGTCCCATTAATCCACTATTGAACAATTGGTTTAAGGTCAACCTATAAACTCAATCCCTCTCGGGCCAATGAGGGGGGCCCTTGTTTCAAGACTTGGATTCAGTGCTTAAGAGAATAACCTATCTACTAATCCTAAAGCGGGTAGGAGTGAATTCCGTCTTGCATCCTATGTCCCCAACTATCCACCGATCTTACCCCTGAAATAGGAGGCTTATTGGGCCAACACTGATGAGTTTCCCCTACCTATACAGATCTAAGGATAATCTCGTGTGAACGTGAGTTCATAGTTAGCTCAGGATTAAGATTAAGTTACTTAGATCATCAATAATCGAAATAGTTAGTTTTAAATAGTAAACGGTGTTATAACGTAAAAGTAATTATTTCATGGTTCAGTCTTATGTAAGTACTTTACATAGGATGTCCCCACTTACATGTATCTACATGAAAAAATCAGGAACACCTCGTTTGTACTTACTACAAAGCAGGCCGCATCCATAGTTTCTCTAAATAAGGCATCCAACCATTATTCATATACTATAAACTATTTAGGCTATATACCCGTACTTGATCCATGTTTATGTCTCCACATAAAGTTCATGTTTACTCAAAAATAACCTTGGGACTTAGATTATTAGATTTAAGATTATAATATTCAATTTCTCAATAACGACTTTATTGAACAAAATATGATTACAGACTAAAAGTTTTAGGACATAAAATTACAACATGGCGGTGCAAGGTAACTCTGGAGTTATGATGCAGGTAAACGTACTCTCATCTTAGACGAGACAAAGAAGGAAGTAGAATTAAATTACTACACAAACTAGTTGATGTCTTAATACTTCAATGCGATTTAGATGCTTCAACCACGAATTAAGGTTGGCACCTTTCAGTGCACTACCATACTCACTTACATTTCGGGATGTAAATACACGGGTTGCATGATATTAAATCGTGACTCATTGTGCATGTAACGATAGTTGCCTATCCTTGATTAAGGTCCAGTCCTCTCAGCATGTTTTACCACACATAACATCCTCTCAGAATTGCATGTTAAGAAGGAGTGTAGTAATGAGAATGCATTACTATATTCATTTTCACCACTTGCTTAGTTCATAGTAAATTATGCTCTTTTTGTGGGTAATGATTATGATATTTATTCTTGCTCTTCTTTCGAAGGATCAAGGTTAAGAAGAATACTCTAAATTGAACAAAAGTAGCATTACACGCAATAAGGTTTTCTATGTATCAAGCACATCACTCATTTATATGTAGTTATTCAATCATGAATGTATATGGAAGAGATAAAGAAATGACAGAATGGCAGTAGAAAACAACACAATAATGCAGTCAATAAATGAAAGCATAAGTGAATTTTGACAAGATCAAAATTGATATGCAAAAAGTAAAGAATTATGCAAAATATATAGACAAGGTCGTTATCAACACATTTTTGTTTGGAAATTAAAGTGGTTGCGAAGGATACTTACCTAAACTGCCTTGACAAAAAATTATTTGTAGTTTACCTTTGACTTTTACCGTAGATAGTTCAAGCACGAGTGAAGAATCCAAGAGAGTGTAAGATAGATGTTTTCTTGAATGTAATGCTTGAAAAGAATGAGATGAGTAACAAAAAGAAAAGAAAAGCATTGAAAACAATTTTGGAAAAAATTATAAGGAAGAATGAGAAGGAGAAGGAGAAGGAGAATTTAGTTTACAATACAATTCACAAAAAGAGATATAAAAGATTGAATTCCAAGAAGAGAAGTGAGGAATGGGCTTAGGCATTGATATAATCTTACCATTGAATCAAAGAAAGTAAAGGAAGTTGAATTATGCTTAATTAAGAGGAAATTTTTTATTCAAGATTTCTCACAAGATCAAATTAATTGATCTTGGAGGATTTTGTAATCAAAATTAAAGAAAATAGATGAATTTCACGGGGGATTAGATTAAGTCTTGCAATCTTAACTAAACCCCTAATTGTTCTTTAATGAAGATTACAAGATCATTCATAATATTGCAACCAAGGAATTAAATGAGAATTAATTTGTGCACTAAAAAAGAATGCACTCAATTTCCAAGAATTGACTTAAGAACAATTGAAAATAATAAGACATTAAAGTATTTCAAGAATAAGAGAGATACAATCAAGAATCAAGAGAATTTTTGTCTAGAAACAAGTAATTCAATTAATCTTGCACTAATTGATATACTTAAGGTAAATTGATTACAAAGATTAAATCAAAAAATTAAAGATCAAGAACTAAAATTACAAGAATTAATGAAATTGAATCAAAGATCTAACTTTTGATACAGATGATTGATGATTTCAACAAAAATTACATCAAGATTAGACAAGAATTAAACCCTAGTCACAATAAAAAAAGTCAAACTAATAAAATTCTAAAAAATTAGAATCACCTAAGCCCAAATTACCTCAAGAAATTAGCCTTACATATTCAATAATTCTGAAAATTTTGTTGAAGATCAAAAAATGACAGAATGAAGGTAAAGAATCTAGAATTTGGAAGAATGTGATGATGGAGAGAATGTGGAGATTGTAATGATCTTGCGTATCTGACCAATTTGTGCACACCCACTGAGGAAGGGTGCATCAGTTTATATACAGAAAGTGGTATTGACATGTTGACGTGTGTCGTTAAGACTCTGAAAAGTTGTTGCTCTGTTGCACAACCTAGTCTACTTGTCCTTTTTTGAAATTCTCGCCAACTTCTTTTGTTTGCTAGTTACTTGATCGCTTAACATCTACTTCTTTGTACCAAAAAGTTGGGGAGATTACTTCGCGTGTGATTCACTTGCTCTTCTTTGCCCAACATCCTGCGATAAAAATGTTCAAACCTCACAAAACAAGGATAGAGTTCTTTGCGGTACACTCTTCGTATATGAGTTAAATTTCCTACTTTTTCTTTCTGCAATCTTCTACTTTTATGCAATGAAACCTCATTATTTTACATAAGAGGCCATAATAACTCGTATTTCTACAAGTTATCACTTGCCTTTGTAAATGTAGTTCCTTTCGTATATTCAAGTCTTCTAGATCTAAATGGGCATTGATTGTGTCCTTTGTTTTACACTCAATATTTAATAGTGTCAATCAAGTTGTCACAAACATTTTTTTCAATATCATGACATCTAACTTATGCCTTAAAAGAAGTTTAGACTAATCCAAAAGTTCAAAGAATATACTTTTTTTATTTCAATTAATAGTACGCTTTCTTTTCTTATTCGTCTTGGATGATTCTTACTTGACACTAGAAAGTTCATGGAGTTTATTTGTTGTAAGATCTCATCATCGCTCATTACAACTTATGGAGCCATGTGTTCGAATTTTTCGTCATGTTGTTGACTTCAGTGCCAACTATGATAAGAAGGAAGATAATGTTAATGTCAAGTAGAGCATGCTTGATATCCTTTCATACTCCATCCCCACAAGTCAACAGAATGCAAGAAAATCATTGATCGTCCACGACAAACATGCATGTAGGTGACAGTACTCCTCACCTGTACAGTTGAAGGTCTGCACACCATTAATCCATAACTCTTTCAACTCATCAATTAAGGGTGGAAAATATACACCAACCTCTTTCCCACGAGATTAGGGTCCAGGTACAAGCAAATACATGAAAAAATTGGATTTTTTTCATGCACTTACAAGGAGGCACATTATATGGTATGAGCACCACTAGCCACATGCTATAGGTAGTACTCATATTTCCAAACGAACTGAAATCGTTTGAAGCTCAACCTAAACGAATATTTCTTGGCTCTAACAAAAATTGAGGAAATTCTCTATCAAAGTGATTCCATGCTTCATCATTAGCTGAATGTCGTAAAACATCTTCTGTGTTAACATGTTTATCCTTATGCCATCTTATCTCAAAAGCGAAATGTTTTGATAAAAACAATCGTTTCAAATTTGGAATTAATGGAAAGAGACGCAGAACCTTATTTAGAATCTTCTTTCCTTTTCCACTATCTGTTGTTTTATATCGAGATCCAACGTATATTGGAAACCCTTTGAAAATTAGCAAATTCTTTCCAAAATAATAAACAGTCATATTTGCAAGCGTGGATGGAATCATATTCGAGCCCTAAGTCACATAATTTTCTCTTGGCTTTGTAAAATTATTTAGTATAATTGTACCAATTGAAAATGCATCTTTTAACAATTTTAGTAGCATATCGAAAGATTTGTTGCTCCAATTATTCAGAATCTTGATATACATTAACTTTACAAAAAAAATTAACGAGGAAAATTTGGTATATCCAGGATACAATAGGTTGTGTTTCATTCATCAACTTCTAAAAATTTTTACTACTATCCATTTCATTTACATCTTCTAGAAATTCATCATCAAAACCATCTCCATCATTAAAATTTTCTTCCCTTGCTATCATTGATCCTTGCAAATCAGTTAAAAGATCTAAAATATCATCGTCATTGTCTCCAATATTAGACTCCCTACTTAATCTATCACCTTCCAATGAAGTAACACCCTATTCAAATCGAGCTAAGTTCATTGCTTCTCCATGATAAACCCATTACTATATAAAGAAGATATTCCATAGGTAAATAAATGATGCTATACTCCATCCAATGTTTGTGTCATTGAATTTTGACAATACTTACATGGACACCTCGTTGTCTCCATATCATTTACATGACACTTAGCCACTTCCATAAATTGACTAATAACATCAATATAATCACTTGAAAATCTATTTTTTAGTTTAATCCAATCCCTATTCATCTTCAAACAGAATGGACAGAAAGTTAACCAAATTACGACAACGTATTAGCTAAGTGTCAAACCGACCTAAGAAGTTAAAATGTGGTTAAGTGGCACTTTAACTCAAAAAAACAAGTTAAAAGTGTGTTTAAGTGGTTTTTGTATTGTTTTTACTTTCAATGTTATGTTTGAGTTAAGTTCCACTTAAACACTTTTTGACTTGTTTATTTTTTTGTTAAAGTGTAGTTTCCTAACTCAAAACCAACAAAAACCCAACTACTGATTTTCTTAAACATAAAACCACTATATGCATGATCAATGTTGACACTTTAACTATGAACACAAGTTAATAATGACTAAGTGTGACTTTCAAACTAAAACAAGGATTTGTGTAGTCTTTTAAATGTCAAAACAAGTTAAAAAAAAGTGACTAAATAGAGCATGTTAACATTCAAATTAAGTAACAATTAGTCAAGTGTGACAATGAAACTAAAAACCATACAAAATCCCCTTTTAAATAACGTTTTAACTCTTAAAACAACTTACAAATGTCACCGTGTACCTTCCTAACTCAAAACCAACTCCAAAATCTCAAAAAATGATCTAAGTAGCACTTTAACTCTCAAAACAAGTAAAAATTCAAGTGAAACTGTCAAACTAAAAACCAAATACATAAGATCTAAAAAGTATTTTCGATATGCATAATTGGCTATCGTAGCTAGAGGATAGCCACGACCTATTACAACTAAATCATACAAATAGATATGAAATATGTGCATGATTGGCTACCGTAGGTGCATGATAGCCACAATATACTACAACTCAAGCACACAATGAATATGAAATATATGTATGATTGGTTATCATAGTTGAAGGATACTTGCACGTAACATTAATGTCAACCTAAAAAAAATCTGAAAAGTATAAACTTATCAATATAACTCCAAAAACAAGTTAAAAAGTATCTATGTAGAACTTTAAATCCCATAGTACATATAATTAATATTTCATTATATATTGATAATATAATTCAATACATTATAGTATATATTACAACATAATTCTAAGTATAGTTGTATCTATAGAAGTTCTTAACAATCAGTTAAATTACCAATGGTTGGATCGAACTTAAAGTGGCGAAGGGTCTTTTCGACAAGCAAGGGACCTTATGCTGTAAGAAGGAAATCAGGGGTGATAGTCGTAGACTTGTTTGACAAGTTGTTCAGCAAGCACCTGGGTCCGGCGTCCTCTGAGAAGAAAATATAAAATCAAACCGGTGGAGAGGGGTTTTCGAAAAAGAAAGTCGACAGTGACAGGGAATGGGTGTTTGTAGAAAATAAAATTAGGTGAGGGCAACGACGATGGTTGTAGAAAGGATGTACGTGGGGGTGGAGGCCTTCTCACTGACGTTCAGTGCCAGAAAAAATGGAACAATGAAGCAAAGAAAGTCGACAAAGAAAAATTAGGTAGGTTTCAGAAAACAAAATCGAGGAGGCGACGGTTGATGAAAAGAAATTCCCGAGGGGTAGCTAACCGACGTCTGGTGCGAGAAGAAGGTGCAAGGGAGTTGTCAGTAAAGAAAAATGAGGTGGTGGTGTTGTTCTGACAAAAAAATTAGAGGTTGTTTTGCTGAAAAGAAAAGGGGGGAATGAAGGGTTTATGAGAGAGAAAGGGGAAAACTTGGGGAAATGGACGGAAAAGCAAAAATAAAATTAGTTTTTTTAAACAAACTTATGCACACATTATTTTTGCCACGTATAAATGTGTATAAAAAGTAGAATTTTTTGCCATGTAAATTACATTGGCAAATATTTAAAATATCTGTCCACACATGATACGTGGCCATAAACTAAAATAAACGTCGGTAGAAATTCAACTTAAAAAATTTTCTTTTCACCAACCAACTTTTTGCCCACATAGTACCAATTTTTTGCCCATGTATCGACAAAAATGAAGATGTGGCCACACAATGAATTTACGTTGGCACATCATATCTTTGTCCACATTTTTTTCGTTGCTAGAAAAAGCTGTTGACAGAGCCCAAAATTCTTGTAGTATTATACTTCGTTGATTAATCATTTATAGATCTATTTTTGCGACTTACAACATAAGGGGACAAGATTATGTGATAAAAGATGCATACCTTGCCTTTAGGTGAGGATCATGCTATAAATGGTACACTTTCTGACCATGCATTGATATTTCTTCTAACTCTGCATTGAGTATAAATTTTTCTCACACTTGTCCAAGTGTAAGCGGAGTGAGAGATTTCTTGGGTAAGCGAAAGCAACCTCTTGGTTCCTAAACACTACACTTGTTTTTCTTTCGAGACATAAATAGTAAAGATAGACTAAGCGATATATATCTAGGTCTCCTTACTTATAAGTATCACATTGCCTCTTTATTTAAGGTGAGCAATCTTCCGACGCCTAAACACCACACTTGTAATCCTTTCGGGACATAAATGGGGTTTGTTTTCAAACTCCACTCTACGAGTGTTTAGGGAGGTCCTTGCTACTTACTCTCTCAAGTAGTTGGTGACAAGCACCGGCCAAATAATTGAATTAAGCTCAACCTAAACATAATGGCTCTTAAACTAAAGATTCCTTATCAAATACATAATACACACTTAAACCACTTAACACACTTTCACAAGAAGAATAGAAAAGAAATGGAAGAAGGATCGTGGATAAAACATGTATTGTATTGATAGTGTAGGCCTCTCGATCATAAGAATAAGAACATTCGTACAACACATTACAAAGTACAAAAATGAAAAGTAAAGAAGTGTGTCAAGTTGTAGATTGCATTGTCATGCATTTCTTGGCTGAGAAACGCAAAATTTCTTTAACTTTTGGATTTTCTAAGTGAGTCCAGGATAAAAGAAAATGGAATTTATGGAAAAAGAAGGAAAAAATTATTTGAAATTCAAGTTTAGGTTTGGGAATAAGAGAAAAGTTGAGAAATTTGGTTAAGTGTCAAAGATTTGGTTTTTTTAGTGTTTAGAGAGCTGCAAAGAAGTGCCACAAGGCAAAAAGGCTTGGCTTTAGAGGTTATTTGGCTAAGTATTGGCATTGGAAATGGCCTAGGCAAGAAGAAGGTTGTGGGTATAAAGAACCTCCAAGGATTAGGCATAACCTCCAAAGAGGTTATCAAGACATAGGCTTGCCGAACAAGCAAACCTTGGGCAAGAAGAATGCTAGGCGAGAAGGCTTAAGAGGTTATTAGGAGCCTTGTCATTAGGTGGCAAGTCTAAACTTTGAGAGGCTAGCATTTTGCTGCCAAAGGGCTAGACGTTTGGAGGCTTGTCATACGATGAAGGCAAGGTTGGTGAGGAAAGCATGACTACATGAGGAAGGCTAGGCGTTGAGAGCTAAGAGGCCAAAGCAAGGCTATGCGAGCAAGCCATTGAGGTTAACCTTGTGAGTTGGACATCAACAAGGCATGACTTGAGGTACTCTATCAAAAGTAAGTCCAAGGGTCATTTCCATGTCAACATGCTTTTTATGGCCAAGTAGAACGTGGAGGAGGTGATTAGGTGCAATTACAAGCTTAAAAGGTGAGTCTAATCGACGATTAGGTGTCACCTTAATCGTATGCAGGAGACTCTATAATGAGGCCAGCTTCAACAATCAATTTCTCAAATCTTACTCAAGCAAATTCACTCAAATTAGTTTTAAAAGATCAAAATTAAGTCTTATTTGTAAGGGAGGATTGCTGATCAATTTGGATTTAAAAAGGTTTGCGATTTGATCAAGAGAAACCAAGAAGATCATTTCTTACGTGGTTCTAAACAAGGTGCATTCCAAGTGGACTACATGACTCGTCTTTTAGAATTGAATTCTGAAATATTGAATTAAGAAATATAACTCATTTTAGAGCAACTTTGTAAAAGGAAGTTTCTATAAAAGAGTTATTTATTTTAAGTTATGATTTTTCAAAATGAGTTATGTTTGTGAAAGTTTTTCAGAATTCTAAGTCGTGGCCAAGAGGCATGAAGGATTAGGCGAGATGTACGTGTGTTTTGGTCATTAAGGTTATTTTAGGTCAGGTTGCACGCACATGATAAGGTCATGACATAACTAAGAGATAAGGTGCGTGGTCAGGCTGCACGTATGACATTACCGTAAGAGGTTAGCGCGACACGTATAGTGCACGAGGAGCACCAACGAGTGCACCCAACACGCAATGGGCATTGGGTAGATGGCGAGCACATGCGTAGTGTCAAGGCTACGAACACCATTATGGAAGAAGCCAAAGTGACATTGGGGACTATGCATCTGTCTAATGATGCAAAGTTATGGTGGAGATCCTGGTATGTTGACATTCAGAAAGGGCATTGCACAATAGATACTTAAGACAACTTAAAGAAAAAACTCCGCTTGTAGTTTTTCTTCGAGAATGTCAAAATTCTGGCTCGATGAAATCTGTGGGAATTAAAACACACTAGAACCATTCGAGAGTATGTGAAGCAAGTCGCTGGGTTGATGCTAGACATATCCGATATGATCGAAAAAGACAAAATCTTCAGTTTTGTTGAAGGGTTGAAGTCGTAGGCAAGGACTAAGCTATATGAGCAGAGAGTTCAAGACCTCACATCAGCCTATACAACAGCTAAATGCTTGTTCGATCTGTCTAGTGACTCTCAAGATTTGAGGCATCACCAAAGTTCTTCACTTGGAACAAATAGAAACAGTCAGTTAAATTCTCCCAAGTCTGTCGATGAAGACAAAAGTCTCGGTAGAGATTGCAAGCCTTCCTAATCCAACACGGGGGACACCTGAAAAAGAAGTGACAATCCAAACACGTTGAATCGTCCCTTCAGTTGCTACATATGTGATGGATCACATCAAGCTAAAGAATGTCCTAATAGAACGACCTTCAATGCCTTTAAAGCCTCTTTAGCTTCAGACTCAGGTGGCAAGTTGAGTCAATTAGAAAAGAAAGTTGGGCGAGTGGAGGAAGTTCAAAATGTTAGAATGAGGGCTATAAGATTCTTGTCATCTCCCTAGAAGAAAGTCGGGCAAACAAGTAAATGTACGAATGGGGTCTAATATATGTTGACACTTGGATCAACCAAAAGCACGCAAATAGCACTATGGTTGACTCTGGTGCAACCCACAATTTTGTAATGGTGACAAAAGCCAGACGACTGAACCTTCATTGCAAGAAGGATACTGAAAAAATGAAGGTCGTGAATTCTATAGCTTTATCCATCATCGAATTAGTGAAACGAGCGGTGATACAGTTGGAAGGATAGAGCTGTCATATTGACTTTGTGGTTGTAGGTATGGATGACTTTGATATAGTACTTGGAATAGAATTCCTCCTCGAACATCAAGTGATCCTGATGCCTGCGGCTAAATGTCTGGTGATCACGGGGTATATCTCTACCGTTGTACAGACAGAACTTCGACATCCCAAAGGACTAAGAATGATCTTAGCTATGCAACTGAGATAGGACCTCACTCGAGATGAGACAGTGTTTGAGGCCATCCCGTTTGTGTTAGGAGATAGCTTAAGGGAGACAGTTCACGGAGACACAAGTTATGTCGCAGAGAAATACTGTGATGGGATGCTTGATATTTTACCTATGTTAGAATCGCCTACGAAGAATGACGGTCATGTGGCATCGACAGAGTTAGCGAAACTTCAAACACAATCAAAAGGCTTATTGACGGCCAGATTTGTTAAACCTACAAAAGCTCCGTATGAAGCTCAAGTCTTTTAACGGAAAGAAGAGAAGGGACGGTTGTGCATTGACAACCGTGTCTTGAAGCAAGCTCTTAAGGAAGGGTCAACTCTTGGGTCCGTGGGTGTGACCCAACCTATTGAAGCTCACGTCAAAGCATTTGATTATGCATTGGGTAATGTCCTCATGTAGAATGGACAATTCATCGCATCTAAGAGTCATAAACTGAGTACCACAGAAAGAAGTTCTACGATGTTTGAAGAAGAAGTGCTTGCTATGGAACCCAGTCGGAGGGATGGGAAACAATATTCCTAGAGATATACTTTTGTCATAGAGACGTACAACGATATTGCCAGCCACTTCAGTACTAAGTTGAATTTGACTTCGAGTCAAGCAAGGGGTAGAGAGACATGCTTAAACTTGATTTTGGGTTAGACCATAGGAAAGGAGCAAGGAATCGGGCAGCTAATGCCCTTAGTCAGAGGAACAATCAATTGATTTCGTATATGTTGGATCATACACAGGCATGTCAAGCTGATGGCCTAATGTGGGATGCGTCGAAGGAATTCATGCAGAAAAACTCCATCGATCAAAATGGTGTGAGTTTAACGAAGGTTGGTAAGTTAGTACAAAATAATGGGATTTAGTGGTTGAAGGCAACCCAATCTGTGATGAATTTGTCAACTAACCCAAAAGAGATTGGTGGTGGTGGACAACCTATACTGTCGCTCCTTGTTGATTCCTCCTATGTCGAGAAGAGTCCTCAGACTCGTATGATTACCAAGGGATGGAAGCAGAAATCATGCATTGCTTGGTTAAGTCTAGATAGAGTCTCGAAGCGACCAAAAAGATGGATAGATAAGAAGCATCGCTCCTAGACTTTTGTGTGGAAGATCGGGTTATCGTTACACTACGACCTGAATAAACTCGGTATTGACGATACAAGATCACCCACTCATAAGAAGATATGAGGGACTAGCAGAAATGAGAGGAATCCTTGCTGAGAGAGCGAGAAGAAGAAGAAGACCCACGAGGAGGATACACAAGTTCATGGTAAAGTGGAAGGAGCTTTCTGTGGAAGAAACAAGTGAAAGACGTGCCAATGACCGTGAAGTATGGAAGCAGAAGATTGAAGGATTCCAGATTGACCAATCGATGGGGACGTTAACTGTTTAAGTAAGGGAGTTTGTCACGGTCATACTTGTCTAAGGCATGTTTGCCTATGGCCGTATGTTCTGAATACCCTAAATCTATCTTATCTTTATGTCTTGTACATAGTTTAGCTAGTTGCTTTTACTTTTAAGTCATATTGCTTGGGAGTGACATTTTGGCATTTTCATATGCAAGCCAAAATATACTATAGGGGAGGCATAGTAGTTGAATCCCCGCCCAAGCATTGTCGTACTCTTTGGAAGCAAACTTTTTCCCTTGCAACTGATACTCTTTAATGCTTATTGTAATGTCTCTTTCAATGTATTTCTTTCTTTCTCGCGTTTTATAAACAATTTCCTCACGTCGACTTTGTCTGTGACATTCAGATTTTGATCGACTGACTTGTTCATCGAGTTAGAACAAGTACCACACAATCGTCCGTACCGAGGTTGAAATACTACGATTGTGACACGCGACACCTCTTGCGAGGTTAGCACGCGACAAGGCCTCAGGTTATGTGCGCGTACCCAACCACACTTACCATATCAATGGGCACCGTTAGGTCGTCTTTGAGCTGTTTTGAGCAATTTTGATATTTTTTGGAATATTTAAGGATCTTTTCAATATTTTAATTTTCAAGAATTAATTAAAGTCAAATTATGAATTTTTTAGGACAAGAAGGAATTCTTGAGACCAAGACTATGTTCAAATGATTTTGAATAACACCTTAATTTTTAAATGATTTGTTAAGCATTTTTTCAAGCATACAGGCAATAACGTGTGAGTAACACCATGATTTCTAAGGTATTTATTGAATTTGATTTCAAGCTTTACAAGTAAAAAGATTTACTAAACATGATCTCAAGTTCTTATACAAGCCATGTTATTGATAAATGTTTACTAAAACGATATTTCCAAGCTATGTTATGATTCCATGGTTCAAGAAAATATTTCAATTACTTTGAAGGAAATATTTCATGTTTTCAAATGTTTTTATGCCATGTCCGAATTGTTGGAATTTTTTGTCCTAAAACTCGTAGTTTGTAACCATATTCTATTCAATAAAGTCATTATTGAGAAATTGAATATTATAATCTTAAATCCAATAAACTAAGTTCCGAGGCTATTTTTAGTAAAATTGAACTTTATGTGAAGACATAAACGTGGATCAAGTTTGAGTATATAGCCTAAATAGTCTATAGTATATGAATAAATGTGATCATTGTTCAGACAAAATATGGATGTGGCCCGCTTTGTAGTTAGTACAAACGAGGTGATCCTGTATCGTTCATGTAGAGACATGAAAGTGGAGGCATCCTATGAAGTGGGGGCATCTTATGTAAAGTGTTTACATAAGACTGAACCATGAAATAGTCACTTTTACATTTTAACACCGTTTACTGTTTAAAACTGACTATCTCGATTATTGATAACCTCGAATACTTAATCTTAATCCAGAGCTAACTATGAACTCCTGTTCACATGAAATTATCCTTAGATCTGCATAGGTGAGGGCAGCTCATCAACGTTGGCCAAATAAGCCTCCCATTTCAAGGATAAGATAGAATGGATAGCTGGAAACATACGATGCAAGATGGAATTCACTCTTATCCGTTTTAGGATTAGTAGATAGGTTGTTCTCTTAAGCACTGAATCCAAGTCTTGAACAAAGGGTCCCCACCCTCTCATTGTCCGGAGAGGGATTATGTTTATAGGTTGGACCTTAAACTAATTGTTCAATAGTGGATTAGTGAGACTTAAAGAGCAAGATGTAGTCTCGGGAGTAAAATGGTATTTTGACCCAGCCGAGGTTATGAACAACCTATGAAGGATTAACTTACGGATCATGGTTTTATCAAATGGACACAAATATATCTATAGTGAAGGGAGTGCAACTACAAAACTTTAATGGAATGACCCGTTAGTTAACGAATGTTGATTAACTCGGTCTAAAAGAGTTTAACCAGTTAGTCTTGAATCCTATGTGTCCATGATCAATAGGTCCATTAGGTTCCCCTGCTAGCTCAAACGGAATAAACTTAGAACAGTGTGATGAATAAGTCGAATTGTTTGAATTGAGAGAAGAGAGAGAAACCAATAAGCATATGTGATATAGCCGTCGGTTTTTAGATTAGAAATAGATGTTTTTGTTTAAATAAGATTTAAATGTTATAAATATGAATAGGGATTCATACTAGGAAGCTCGGAATTGATGGTAATGGTCAAAGTTGTAAAAAGTCAAAATGTTGACTTTTGAATTTGAAAAGTCAAACTTTGACCGGCCTTATATTCAAATGTGATTTGATTTTTGGAAAAATGAATGCAAATTCATGCTTGGAAGGTCAAAATTAGTCAAGACGCACAAAATGGTAAAAAGTTAAAATATTGACTTTTGACTTGGAAAAGTCAAAGTTTGACTTTTGACTTAAAAGGTCAAATGACCATTTTGCCCTTGGACTAAGTTAGTGGGAAAATTCAATATTTTTTTGTATAATCCCACTAACACTTAGTGAGATATGTGGCTACATGAGATGTAGACACTTAGCCCACTAAATTCCACTAATTGTTAGTGGAATATTAAGTGTTGAGATTTGGTAAATTAATTACATGCATTTTTTGCATGTAATTAAGTTATAAATAGGAGTATTTTCAAATGGTTAAAAATCTTTTGCCAATTTCAAATAATTTTAGAAATTTTTACACTCCAAAATCTCAACCAAATATACCTTCCAATTCCCTTTTATCTCTCTTATTTTCTTCACCAATTTGGGCCCCACAACCCGATTCTTTGTCTAGAGAATAGTAGGTGACCACTAGTGATTGTCTCAATTAGAATTGGTAAGGAGATATCAAGGTTTAACAAAAACTTCAAAGATAATATTCCTTAAAACCCTTAATTGTTTAGTTTAGGGGTTGCATGTTTATTATGGGCAATTAGGATATTTTTTGTATCCTTTTTTCGCTGTGCTTGTCTCTTTCTATCACAAATATATCATGAGACTTATTGTATACATGTGGTTAACTCCATACTAATGGCAGAGTTGACGAGTCTATAGTTTATGGACCATCAGGAAGGGTATTTTATGCCTTAATTGAGAGGGTTAGCTACCCATCGACTGTTCCGTCTACAGATGAAAGGGTAAATACTGTCAATGGTTATGGAGAACTATCTTAAAAAAGCTATGCAAATATTTCAAGTTTCATGTTATGATTAGTTATTGATAAATGTATTTAAGCTACGGTTTTATACCAAAATGTTTACGAAAACCTGTTTTATAAAATCATTGTTCACCAAGTCTTTCGACTTACCCTTTCAAAATGTTTTTCCATTTTTCAGGTGCAGATTGTGGATCTCTGCAAGTTGAACGTACTGTTGCCAAGACAACCATAGTTGTCTTTATACAAAGGACACTGTTTGTTTGAAAATAATCATATGACTGTTCAAACACTTATTTATTCATGTTTTTTATTATCCATGTTATATTTTATAAAAGATTTGAAGTGGTCACACTATGGTTTAAAAATATTTCAAGTAAAATAACTACTGCTGTAAATGTTTATTGTTTGAAAGACTTTTGCTATTTTTAAAAGTTTTGGAAGTGTTCATGTCATGTGTCAGTTGAGGTTGTTCTGGAGGTGAATGACTTTGGTTGACATCATGCCACGTCTTCGGACGAGTAGGCAGGTGCCCGGAGTGGGGTGTGACAATGGCTCTTTTAAAAGATAGAGAAATGGTAGGTGAGCTTCTCTTTCTAATCTCTCTCTACACTCTCACTCAGGTGTTGCTAGAGAAGAGATAGAAGAAGAACTACTACTACTACAAATTGTAAAGGACTCTAAAACTTATCGTTTCATCGGCCTCCATAGGGGATTACCCCCTTTGGATTCATTGTTCATGGGGGAGTTGGAGGTACTTATAGACATAATTAAGCAAAAAATTAATTACACTATATTGCACATTCGTTCTTTCTATGTTCCACATTCGACCTTGCTTACAAATATCAATGTAGAAAGTAGTGGTTTCTTATCACATCAGCTCCAACTACCACTCTTGTCTTTTAACGAATCATCTTGCGTAATGATGTATTGGCATCTCGTCTTATGATTTGTTAGGTAGCTTATTATCATTAAGTTTTTGCATGATCTTCGTTTCATTTCTTCTTTTTCACCATCCTCTAAATAAAAACACTTGAAAACATAGTTAATCAGGCGTAATGACTTATGTAAGGTGGATTTTCTTAACATTAAAATTTTACACTAAAAGATACATGTTTTGATCCTTTATCTCACGTTGTGACTTCATTGTTTTACCTAAAAGGCTGCAATAACTTGTATTTTTACAAGTTATCCCAGCTCCAAATTTAAAACAATGCTTGTTCTCAAACTTGCTTTCAAACATTTGTGAAAACCTTTTCCTCTAAACCCATTTTTTAACACCTTTTTCTCAAAAATAGAGGTGGATGTTGTGAATCATGTTCACTGTGCAATTAACTATTTGCATTTAGTTGCCTAACTTGTTCTACTGTGGGAACAAGTACCGCATGAACACTTATGGACGCTTATGAAAGTGTGATCATAACATCAGGCCTGCCTCATTGCGACGAAGACATTAGAAGTGTTGTGCGTGCGTTATTACAATGTAAGCTAGATGGGTATTCGATTAATGAAAAAGTTTTACAAGTATTTGTATTGCTTTGCCAAGAATTCTTTATATCCCCTTTTCTAAGTATGTTTTGTTTAAAATTAGTCACTCACTAGGTTTTAGCTCATGATTTCAAATGTTTCTCACTATTCAGGTAGATGTCGTGATTCCTGAGCTTGACCAACTGCTGTCAGTATGCCATCCAGTTCTAGGTTTATTTTGTTACCATTTATCTTGATCATACATCTAGGACTATGTTGAGATGTGAGGGTTTGATTGAACAATTATGTATATGTCTTTTGGTTACTAAACTTTAGTTACCTATACATTATAGGTTGTACAGTTACATTGAATATGTTTATACAAGTATATGAATGTTTTTCCTCGATTGTTTCTAGTTAAAGCTTAGTAGTGTGAAGGTTGTCAATAAGTATCGTAAGAATAGAGTGGTACTTGCTAGTTTCTGCACCTTCTTTTAGGCTTAGCGGGGACAGTATGGGAGGGGGTGAGACAAACTACCACCCTACTTACAATTTTTCTGAAAATAAACACAAGTCGACGAAGTTGATGCTTTCAATGAGCATGATAGCTTGTGTTGAAATTGGATCTTAACAATGCGGTAAAACAATAGTTAGGTGTCTAGGTTTTGAACACCTAAAATAGAAATGTCTGGACTTGGTCGTCTGATGTGATCGCCTAAATTGGTCATTTGAACGTCACCTAAATTGGTTATTTAGATGAAAATCGTTTATATTGATCTTCTAGTTAGTGGTCACTTGGATAAAACACCTAGATTGGTCGCCTGGATAGAACGCATAAACAAAAGCTTGTTAGACAAAGGCCGAGTCGTAGAATACACTATCTTTAAGATGTTTTAGGGCTCTACTTAAACTTGCTTTATAATTTTGGACTTAATAGTATCGTATTTGTATGGTGTAGCTGCAATACATCACTAAATAAGGTCATTGTGGGCAATGCACTCGCCATAGCTTTTCGTATTACGTGCTTTAATTCTAGATGATGAGTCATGGGTCATAATCATAGCATGTGAGATGCTCACTATGTACCTCTTCATCGTGTGATACATAAGTCCTTGTTGATTACAAGTTTTTATACTATTTCCCCAATTGCAAGTGAAACAGTACGTTTACTTGGGTGATCCAAGGTTAAATATAGGGAATTATTTATAGACAATAGTTTTAGGGTCTTTTCATCGTTTATGCATTATGACGATCAAGTAGAAAGAAGATAAAGAAAACTAAAACTACTTTCAGCCAAAGAATCATGCACAAAGAATAATATGTGGCAAGGTGACAAACTGCTTCCTTAAAACCCCTAGCAAGCGGAAGACTTTAATAATCAGGAAAAACAACATTAAGATGCATCACATTTTGAAAGGGTAAATCGAAAGACTTAGTGAGTAAACGTTTTATAAACCATGTTTTCTCAAACAATTTAGCATAAACCTTGGCTTAAGAAACATTTAACATTAAAATATCATTTCATAACATAATATTTATAAATATTTATTGTTGGCAGCATTCCATAGATATTTTGTAAGACATTATCCATAGCCACAAACAATATTTAAACCTCTTCATCCTAAGACGGGGTAGTCAATAGGATACAACTTTCACTGTTATCCCCCTCCTTTAAGCCATAAAAACTTATACCCTTCTTGATAGCTGATAACTTGTAGAAAGACAAGTTATTGTAGCCTTTTATATAAAACAATGAAGCCTTGTAGTATAAGAACAGAAGAAAACATGGGAAAAGTAGAAGATTTGATTAACTTGTGTATCACATATTATGAAAGAACTTTATTCTTCTTTTATTGCATTTTATATGTCTTATCGCAGGATATTAGGCAAAAAAATAGAGTTTCTCGATAGAACGTCACGCAGAAAGACACGTTCAACTAAATGCTCACTTTAGTGTGTGTATCATATGACTGTTCTAGTTTTGGACTTGATAATTTTGTGTGTGTGTAACGCAAGTGCGATACGTCACTGAGTCAGGTCATCGCACGTAATACGCTCACAATAATTCTCTGAATAGCATGCTTTAATTCTAAGCGCTGAGTCATAGGTCATGATCATAGCATTCGAAATGCTCACTATGTACCTCTTCATCGCATAATACTTAAGTCCTCATGGAGTATAAGTTTTCCTACTGCTTGCCCTAGTGCAAACGAAACATAGATTTACCTTGGTGATCCAGGGTTGAACACTAGGAATTGTTGATAGACATTAGTTCTAGTGAATTACTCATTAATTTGAGCATTATGAGAATTAATTACAAAGGTATAAAAGAATCATAAATAGGATTAAAACTACTTATATACGCCTAGAGAATCTGTAAAGGGAAGTAATTGGATGCGAGATGGATTTGTATGTGAACTAACTTGTATGCAAGAAAGAGTGAAGAAAGGTCTACGTACCATTAGATGATTAAGCAATGTGAGAGCTTGATACGATTTAACTTTCTCAATCAGCTTATGATTAAGGCGTGTTCCTCTCAGAGTCATTGAATGCCACACAGTCTGCTTTTGGTATGTACATGACTAAGTTGGATTAGGCGAGATAGATATAGGAGTATTCACTTATAACACTTATAGAACTTTGCGATTAAGAATAGCAACCTCTCGGCGCCTAATGCTCACACTTGTTCGTCTTTCGGGATACAAATATTGGAAGTTATCTCGCTAAGGCGGAGTTTGTTGCTAAACTCCTCATTGCATGCATTAGCCTTATCCTTGCTACTTGTGGCATTGACACTGACCAAGCGATGTATATAGCTCAACTAATGCGATAAGGATTATAAGTTGTATTTTTTATCAAAAACTATCACTAACTTGAACTACTATTAACACTTTGACAAATGAAAAGTAAAGAAGTGATGGATTGAAAAGGTATAAAGATGTAATATATGTAAAGAATGTAGACCTTAGGCCATTGTACAATATGAACAACTTATATTACAATGAAATGAAAAAATGGGAAGAAAAGAGAGTGGAGAAACATTACAAGTTAGGGAAAATGGAAGTATGGATTCTTCCTTCTCAGTGTTTAAGCTGTCACTTTTGCAACTAATCAGAGAAGAAGAAGAAACATTGACAGATGGTGTAAAGGTTATTCCTTTCCGTCTCTCTCTAGAATCTTGGCCCATTTAGGCACACTTTGTAGGTTGATGGATATGACTTTATATAGGCAACATTTGAGAGGAAAACTTCTATCTTCTGAACTTGTCAGCGTCGTCCGCCCAAAAAGTGTTTGTTGCACGTCACATCATCTCCAACTACTGCTCTTGTTTTCTAGTGACCCTTCTTCGTATGATAGCTTTGTCCCTTGCTTTGAGATGTTAATCGCTAGATGAGTTCCTGGTTATAGTCCTTTTGCGAGATGTGTTCTGCAATTCGCTAGTTTCTTTCTTTATTCATTATCCTGCATTTAGACATTAAATCGCGTGAAATAGGCATAATACTTATGCAAAGTAAATACTTATGCGTTTACAACACAAGTTACGCGTTTAGGTCATCTTCTTGTACATTTTGATCTTATTATTCTAATAAAAGGAGCTATAATAACGGATATTTATACACGATATCACACCTCTAAATTTAGAATAATGTTAGTCCTCAAGCATTGCTCCATATTATGCTTGTCCTCAAGCACAATTCCTCCTTAAAGACTCACCTTCCCCTTTTATGTTTCAACACTTCTCAAAATGCAAGCAAGTTTCATTCGTTATTTAGGATTTACTCCCATCACATACTTCTTGCGATGAAAACATTTTCAAGTTGAGATTGTGATAAGCTTCATACTCAAAATACTCTTGTTCATTCCTCATAGTAAATCTTATTTTTAATTTTAGAAATGGCTAAATTTTTTGAAAAGTTTTGAATCCTTTTATTTGACGAAATAATACTTTTTATAATTATTACATTAGGATTAACGTTTAGTAGAAAATCATAGGTACTCTATGAGTTCGTTTTCCTCCTAAAATGTAACTCTTATCGCCTTTTATTACTCACTCTTTGACTTTTTACTTCTGAAGCTTTGCTTCTTTATTTTTGCAAGAGGAGGCAACATAGGAGTTGTTATTAAGATTTAAAACATAATACATAATTTTTTAGGATTATCACATTTTTTGCTTTATTTCAACTTTTGTTAAAACGCCTTGTTTTTTAACCCTTTAAGAGGATTTCCAAAAAGTTTCAAAAGTTTTAATGCGAACCTCGCACACCCTCAAATTTAGATGTTAGCAATGTCCCCATTGCTAAAAGTGAATGATAAGATTGTTCATAGAAAATTTTTTACAAAAGAAGTTTGAGGTAAAGCTTGTTCGCCTACTAAAATCTATAAATCTTTTCTAAGTAAGGTTCCTTAACAAGTTAAACGCCTAAATAACAAATGAAACCTTATTTTGCATAATTTAATTCATTGAAGTGTTACTGAATTACAAAGAAAAACTAGAATATTAAAAATCGGGGAACCAAGTTTGCAACAAGAAAGATTAAATGCACAAAAAATTAACTCATAAGTACTAGTTTTCATTCTGAAGAACATAAATACAAAGAAATACAAATTACATAAATAAAGAATTAAAAAGTACAAAACGTAAGACCCAAAATACATTAACCAAGTTTACTACTAAGGCGGTGATTGAGAGGATTTTACTTCGCCGCATATCACAGCGATGTTCCACATTAAGGGCGGTACCATCACTTAGGGAACTTCAGGCACTAGAATGATGCTACAGATCGTCACATGAAGATATCTCAATGTTGCCTTGAACTGCATATCATTGCGTTTGGCTGACTGTTCTATCATCCCCATGATTAATTGATTTTGTGCCTTGAGCTCTATATTTTGCATTATGAGCTCTTGCACTGTAGTCTTGAGTCCTTCAATCTCAACCAGATGATGAGCATTTTATACCTTTGAATTGCAATTCTTTGTAATATAACTTGTTCATATTGTACAATGGCCTAAGGCCTACATTCTTTACATATATTACATGTTTATACCTTTTCATTCCACAATTTCTTGTTGAAGTGTTATCAGTAGTTTAAGTTAATGACATTTCTTATAAAAAATACAACTTATAATCCTTATCGCATTAATTGAGTTATATTCATCACTTGATCAGTGTCAATCACTAACTATCCAAGAGGACAAGTTTGAAAGATAAGGATAATGCACACAAGGAGTAGTTTGGTTAAACTCCACTTTGTGAGCATTAGACGCCGAGAGGTTGTTGTTCTTAATCGCAAAGTTCTATAAGTGTTATAAGTGATTATTCCTAAATTTAACTCGCCTATTCAGACTTAGTCATGTAGATCGCAAAAGGAGACTATGTGTGGCATTCATTGACTTTGAGAGGAGCATGTCTTAATCATAAGTTGATTAAGTAAGTTAAATCACATCAAGCTCTTGCATTGCTTAACTGCCTAATGGGGCGTAAACCTTCTTTCACTCTTTCTCAAATACAAGTTAGTTTTCGTACAATTCCATTTCGCATCCATTTACTTCCCTTTACAGATTCTCAAGACGTACATAAGTAGTTCTAATCCTAGTTATGATTCTTTTATCCCTTTGTAATTAATTCTCATAATGTCCAACTAATGAATAATTCACTAGAACTAATGTCTATCAACAATTGTTAGTGTTCGACCTTGGATCACTCAGGGAAATCTACTATTTTGCTTACACTTGGACAAACAGTAGGAAAACTTATACTCAACGAAGACTTAAGTATTATCTGATGAAGAGGTACATAGTGAGCATTTCACATGCTATGATCATGACCCATGTCTCATCGCCTAGAATCAAAGCATGTCATACAGAGAGTTATAGTGAGCACATTACGTGTGATGACTTGACTTAGTGATGTATTGCATTTGTGTTACACACATATGAAATCAGTAAGTCTAAATTTATCAACAACCAACGATCTCATTGTCAACTTCATCCTTTACATAAGTTGTTGAAATGTAAATGTGTGTGACGAAAGCACCGAAAGGTTGCTTGCCTTGAAGTAGGACAAATTACTTGTGATACATACAAACTGATTAAGTACATTTCATAGCTTAACTTAAAGTATTTAGATCCTGAGAGGTAGGCAAGTATGACCAACGTGTCGAAAGGACGCTTACCTTAATTTTGAAGTTAATAGATGCTTTGTATCACCTAAAAATTTTAATACACAATACATTGTGATTAGTTAATTAAATATTCCTTCATGCCATGCCTGCAATAAGAGTTCATTTTCCATCATGCTCCATCTCAATGATCACTTTGCACCACCAATTGCACCTTAGTGTATATAATTGGGACAAAATCTATTGTTCATATTCACACTGTATATATTATACGACATAGGTTTAGTTAAGTGATAGATTTAATAGGACATTAATTCCCTGAGTTTGATCCTAGATTTACCAAGAAACCTCTCTTCGGTTACACTTCAACGATAGAGAGGAAAACTTGTATTACTCACATATCATGAGAATAGTAGCAACACATAGATGAGATTTGCTCATTTTATTGCATTATCATATTATAGTCGCCTAATAGGTCGCTCAATCAGAGCTTAACATGATATATCCACAAACAAACATTGCATTACACAAAATAAGCAACAACCCATAGTTAAAAATAGGCTCGTGAACCAAACATTAGTATGAAGTTAACTACACATGCACAATAGGTCCCTAGTAATATTTAGGCTAGGATAAAACATACTTGAAAACCTTGAAACATTCTTTGTTTTCATAATCTAAAATCATAAAAGTCAATCATAACATAACTTTGAGAAATCGTTTGTAAAACATTTAATTTTACCAACATAATAGAAAGCAATAGCTTAAACATTTATCTTAAAACATGCCTTTAAAGCTTAGAAATCATGCTTAATAAAATATAGATGGAAAACATTTAGAATCACTCACAAAATTGAAGAGATTTTCCTTCACTATTCTTTTGTTTTTTTTTTCTCCAGCAGCCTTCTTTAGGAAATAACTCAATACTGATTCTTTGAAAGTGATTTGAGTGAATTGTGATAAACCTTTACGTGAAGTTGCCTGTTTATACTAATTTTTGCATGAAAATAAATTGACACTACCAACTTCACCTTTTGATTTCCTTAATCCATCTCCTACTTGGTCGCAAAAATTCATCAATTAAACTTAAGACATATGGATTTCACTCCATCGAATACTTAATCTTCAGTGCTATCGATCGAAAATGGCTCAAGATCACTCTGACATCACCAATTAAATCCTTCTTTTCTCCAATCTCGATTGAATACAGCTCGAATAGCCCCAAGATCATTCAGTTTCTTCTTTTTATCTTCAATCTCTACTTGATTCATGCCTGAAATTGACTGAGATTCCTTTAATTTCCTTTTTCTTCTTCTAATCTCAGTCGAACTAGCACCAAGATGGCCCAAGATCTTTATGCATTTCTCTTCTCTTTTTTTCTTTCAATCTCGACCAACCAAGCAACGAGATTGCCCCAAAATCAACTTTATATCCTTAATTTTGCTTGAAATTTTCATAATTGCCCGAGATCTTCAATAATTTCCTTTTATCTTGGGCTACCACAACCACGAGATGGTTGGTTGTTGGTTTTTTGTTGACAAACTAGGACTTAGTAGTTTCACATTTCTATGATGCAATTGCAATACGTCACGAAGCAGGTTCATCAGGTGTAAGATGCTCACCATATCTCTCTATATTGCGTGCTGAATTCTATGCGACAAGTCATGGGTCATGATCATAACATTTGAAATGCTCACTATATCTCTTCATCGCAAATAGCTAAGTCCTCATTGAGTAAAAGTTTTCCTACTATTTGTCAAAGTGCAAGAGAACTAATAGGTTTACCTGGATGATTCAGGATCGAACATAGAGAATTGTTTCAAGATATTAGTTCTAGGGTCTACTTATCGGTTAGGCATTATGAAGATTGAGTTAAAAGAATATATAAAAAGAACTAAAACTATTTACTTGCACCTAGAGACTCATGCACAAGAGAATAAATTCTGGCAAGATGGAAGATTGAGTGAACTAACTTGCGTTAAGGAAGGTGGTGAAGGATGGTCCATGCTACCGGGAGAATAAGATATATGACTTTCTCAATGCGATATAACTCAC
>JBBPDI010000023.1:14858577-14868890 GCA_037974545.1 Cucumis variabilis
TAATATCAAAGATAAGTGGTAGAGGAGTGTTGGAATAACGGTTATGTAGGGAGAGACCACCAATATTGATACCAACGAAAAGCATTGGAAAAGGTAATGTTCCAACACTTTACTATTGCATTTGTGTAGTGAATCCCACCCTATAGGGAAGAGATGGCATATGTCGGGTGTTTCATGTTTCAATAAATTTTGAAAATAAATAAAAGATTAGCTAGAACTCAAATATTATCACAACATACCAATTTAACACGAATACAATAGTAGTAATAGAGTATCTTTTAAAGACATTCTAATTAACCTTGAACCAACATGGTATAATTTTTTTTTACGGATACATTCGCTAATATAATATATGTCTATTTTTCTATTTTATGAGATTCACTGTGTTTTTACGTGCTTTTATATGTACAGCACTAAAAGTTAGAAAATTTGTAACTTCGAAATGGAATCAATTTTGAGGAAAATTGGTTATGCTTCGAGGAATTTGAGAATTAGAATCAACTCAAAGAAGGAAATCCAAACAATCTTACAATCAACACAAAGAAGCTGTCTTAACTTGTGATCCATAATGATTGCAGCGGAAAGAGAGATTGTTTAGAAACTCTTTGAGGAGGATGAGATGTAATGGAAATAAAAATTGTAGGAAGACTGTATAAATGGGAAGACAAAAATACAAAATGGTCTCATCTTCGTCCGACCCAACACAAAGAAACTCATTAAGACTGCTTGCTTACAAGATGGAAATTGTACTTTGGTGGACATGGAAGAGTACTTCAGCGTTGAAATAGCTCTAAAATACTTTGGAAACCTCATAGATCAAAACACTAGGATTTGAAAATTAGGAACTAATCCTAATATCAATTTGACACAATCGAAAGGAAAGAACTAGAATTGAATTACTTTTGATCGAAGACCAAGAGATAAGAAGAACTAGTTCCTCACTCAAAACTCACCAAACTTCAAAAACAAAGTCATCAAACTTATTTTAATGTTTTTGGTATGCAGTCTAAATAAAAAAAATTTAAAAAACATATAGTGATAGAGAATTTTTTAAATTAATAGAAAAGTCCTCAAAAATTACTAAAGGCAAGACTAGTTCAATAAAAATAAAACTTAATGTAATGTAAAAAGATTAAATTAACCCTGCTTAAATGTATATTAAAATGATAAAATTGAAAAATATTTAAATTATATCAAAAATATTTAATATGATTTAGTTAATAATTTGATGGTTGGAAACTTGATATCATCTTTACATTTTTAAACACCCTATGACTGACAGTTTGTAACGTTTTGGGTGTAATCTCGCGTACAATTTTAAAATAGCAAAACCAAGATTTTATTAGTCCTTTTTCTAAGGAGGAAATAGTAAAGAATATGCATCCTTTGAAAACTCATGATCTTGAATGGGTTAAATGTTTTGTAGTTACAGCATTATTTGGGATGTGGCAGGATTTGATATCGATGAGTTGTGCTAAAATATTCTGAATATGGATGCTGGAGATGGATATCTTAATTATACCACAATTGTTCTTAATCCCCAAAAGGAAACTATCAAACATGAATAAGGGAACTTTTGTCCTATTAGTTTTTGCAATGCTATCTTCAAGATTATAGTCTAACGCTTTGGCCAACTGACCGAAGGGTGTTATGGATTGTATAATCTCTCCATACCAGTAAGCAAGCAGAAAAAGTTGTGGTGGTTTGCCTTCAAATTAGCAAGATATAAACATGACTTATGATAAGGTAGAAGGGAGCTCTGTTCAGTATGTGATAGAAAAGATGCAGATGGGTTGTTGCTAGTGTTGGATTCAACTGATCGACCAGTGCGTTGAGACAATCTTCTTTTATATGTTCTCTTAAATTGGCTTGGTCAACAACAATTTCGTCCATCCCGACGTTTGCAATAGGGGATCCTCTTTTGCCCTATTTATTCCTTATTTGCTCATAAAAAAGGCTTTTAGATTTATTCTCGCATACAAAGCAGCATCGATAGAGGAGAGCAATTCCGACATCTAAGTTAAGTCGTCAAGACTGCTCCCCCAAGTATATTTTCTTATATTTTTTGTAAATTTATTTTGTAAACTGACCCATAAATTTACTTTATGGCATCGGTTGGACGTGCTATCTTCCGACGTTTTCGAGGTGCATCGGGAGATCTCATATATTTTCAATTGCGTGTTCACATAACACTGAACCTAAAGCGAAAAGGAAAATAGGAAGAGGTGGAGAGAGAGAGAGATTGTCGTTCGTCATCATCGCAACTGGAGCATGATAAATTATGAGCGTATTTTAAAATATATAATTTTTTATTAAAAAAATAAAAAACCTTGACATGCAAAACGTGTCAAGAGTAAACAAATTCTTGACATGTAGAAAATGTGAACAAATCTTATATACTTGACGTTTATAAACTTTCAAGTATGATTTTACTCGACACCTAAAAACCGTCAAACAAAAACCCACTTATCATTGACATTGGATTACTTGACGTGTAAAAAGTGTCAAGTAATCTCATATACTTGATGTTTCTACCTGTCAAATAAACTGGTTTTACTTGACGCTTAAAACTTGTCAAGTAAACCTCTCTTATTCTTGACATTGGATTACTTAACGCATTGAAAAACGTCAAGTAAAACAGATATTTGACAGCTTTTAAGCGTCAAGTAAAGCTTCACATATATATTTACCTTTATTCTTAGAAATCAACTAACAAAATTCACCTATTTTTACCAAATATACTTGGTTTTTATTGAAAGAGTTGTGCTAATTAAAAAGAATTGGGTTGTTTATTAGTCTGTTCGATACTGTATTTGGAATAGACCCTAGAGTACAATTTGTGTCAACATGTACTTGCAATAGACTTTATCAATTTAGCATCATCACTTTACCTATTCTTAATATCCACGAAAACATGATACTTACTCTAAAGAGAACAGATTACTTTCAAAAATTTTGACCATTTATGTTATGGTATAATTTTGTTGGTCATGAACAATATAAACGTACTTAGATTTATAGTTAATAGTTAAGCCTAAAGTCTGCTCATACATCTCTTGGAAGTCTTTAATCACTTACCACGTAGACTCCTTCGCTCAAAAGAAAAAGGCTATCATCTGAATTAAAAAAAAAAAATAGAAGGAATGAACAATCAAAGTTAACTTACAAACCTGAAAAAACGGTTTTCGTCGCCCACCATCCTCCCTCATCGTCCTATTTAGTTGTAACAGCTCTCAATCAAGGTTTTTTTTGGTTTATTTGTTTTAAAATTAAAAAAATATATGTATTTAATGAATTAAATTCAAATTCTTTATTGTTTTAGTTTTGGTTTAGTTAATTAGTTTTAAGATTAGTTTTAGAATTTATATTTTGAAATAGTCTTAGGATTTAGATTTTGAATTAGTTTTAGATTTTAGTATTGAATTTGAATTTGAAATGTTTTTAGGATTTAAGATTTACATTCAGATTGAATTTGAATTCATAAATAATTTGAATGTGTTGAGATTTGTGGGGTTATATTGAATTTTACGAGGGTTATTGAATTTGAGATTGTGATTTAATTTCAATTTGGGATTGAATTTGAGATTTAATTTAATTTAATCTGAATTTGAATTTGAATTTGATTTTGAATTTCAAAATTTTCAAGATTTGAAAATTTGTGGGGTTATTTGTCACTAGTTTTTTTTGTTGGAAACGTTAGATAGCTTGTAAAAGATTGAATTAATTTATGGTTAATTTGTTTTATGACTATCAAGCAATTATGGTAGTCTTTTTAGGTCAAAATTAGTTTCTTATTTGTTTGTAGTTTCGGCTTGAAAAAGTCTTGATTGGGGCCCAAAGCCCATGTTCCAAAAGAGTGTTGCTTCTAGTTCTTCCTCTTCCTATGACCAAGAGATGCGCAATAGAGAGGTTGGCAAACTTAAGGCTAGCCTTGAAAAAACACTAACCACTTTATTGAAGAACAACGAATAAAGGAGGAGGAGCGTGATCGACAAATGGCAAAGCGTGACTGACAAATGAAAGAGACTGTTCGAAAAATTGAAGAAAATTATGCACAACAAATGGAAGAGATGAGGAAAATGATCAAGGAAATGAGTCCGGCACAGAGAGGGCCGTGAACACTTGAGGTACGTATTTTTTAACATTTAATTTAATTAATTTCTCATCTATGATATATATCTAACTGTACTTTTATGTCATTTGTAGGTTTAATATTCTTTCTTCTGGCGTTTGCGACTATGTTTTAGGAGATAGGTGCAGTTTTTTTCTTTTATTGTAATTGTTTTGAACAATTTGAACAACTTAATTGTAATTTTTGTTATACAAATTTTGTATTTTATTTTTAAATTTTGAAATTTTTTATTTTAATAATTTGTTGTAAATTTTGTTTGTTACCTTCCGAAGCGTAACCGAAAACAATACCTTACGATAACAAAAAAATAAAACTTATCCTGACGTATAAACTATATCGAGATCATGTGTTTCCCTCGACACACGAAGATGATGTCAGGGAAAACTTTTTCTGATGACGCATAGAGGTAATATCGGGCTTACTCCACTATCGACGATATCCACAGATTGACATGTACTACATCGGGGATAAGGCGATGTCGACATCATTCCTTTAGCATGTTGGAAAAAGCTATCTTGACATTCTGCCTAATGAAAATTCTGACATCAGTAAAACCTTTTTGCCAACGCGCTTTGATATTTTGGCCAACAAACTGTGGCATCGAGAATGCTCCAGATCCTTGTAGTGATTTTTAAAAAAAGAACCCTATATTTAAGCATAGATAAAGTATAAATCAAATATGAATTTGAGAGTGTATGAGTAGATGGAATAATAAGAACAAGAAAAAAAAAACGTATTGTTTATTAAAATAAAATTAAATGGGGCTGAAACGAAAGAACAATATGAACAATAATAACAATCAAGCAAATCAAGAGAATGAAGTAGAAGAAAGAAAGAAATGAATAACAATTTAACTCAATTGTGATGTATCTTACACAATAGGCACCACACACTACCAATGTTTATAGGGCATGTCATGATATATTTTACATTATGGAATTCAATAGGATGAATGTTACAATATGGGATTGAATAAGAATTATATGAAAATTGGTGATCTATGTAGGTTATGGATATCTACATTTATAATATATAATTATATTTACAATACTCCCCCTTAGATATCCACATTATATTAAATAAATGCATTGTTAAAACCTTACTAGAAAAAAACCCATGAAAAAAAGTTCTAGTGAAAGAAAAACAATACATCATTTTATATATATTAATAACTGTCCCATTAAAAACCTTGCTTAGAAAACCCAATTGAAAAAACCATAGTTAAGGGGAAAAAATGCAGTGTTTTTATTACCTCTCATGAGTACATCAATTAAGTTCTTCGAGTTGTCGCATTTCAATTTTGTGCTTCAACTTTTCAAATGTTGGTGTGGGTAATGCCTTTGTAAATAAGTCTGTCAAGTTTTCTTTTTAAGAATTTTGTTAAATATTAATATTGTCATTTGATGTTTTGTCTTCTCATAAAATCATTGTTGGCTAGTGTTGTACATCATCAATATTTCAGCATGATTTAAAGTAGTTATTCATGTCACAGTCCCACCCCCCACCCCTCCCGACCATCTATTCTTAGTCTAAAAGGTGGCGTAAAGCCAACAGATACCGTTCTCCTTCTAATGATACCTGTTGATCCTACTTATATTAAAACTGAGCTAAACATGATACATAATATATAATGGGAATAAAAACAAATTTTATATAAACACATACTAAAACTCAGCTTACACCAACCAACACAAATCTAAAGTAGACATAAACACATAAAACAAATACCAAAGCTTATACAACTCAAAGACAAACCCTGAACAATCCATATCTAACACTATTGATACAAGAGTCTAACACTACTGAAACATCTCTTGTACAGGCCAAAGAAAATACAAATGACAACACATACTATTTATGAAACTCAAGAAGACGCTAGCAAATAGGCAGATGAAGTCAGGGGCCAAGTTCACGATCTCTACCTGAAAAGTAAGAAAACATTTTTGAAAAGCATGATAAAGCTCAATGACTGACTAATTTTAAAACTAAACATACTTAATAAATCATTGAGTAATAAACAACTTAAGTAAATAAATTTGAGCAAAGCAAAGAAAATAAATATTTATTAAACATAAACAGTTGTCTCATACATTCTCTTTATTTGCTATACCCTAAATCTATGTAGATCTACGAAATAAAAATCTAGGCATCAATAGAGCCCTATCTCGTAATGCGATACTTATGAGATGAAAATCTAGACATTAGTAGTATCCTATCTTGTGATAGCTACTATAAGATGAAAAATCTTGGCATTCGTAGAGGCCCTCATCTCTCACCTAGTCTCAATAATGGAAACTCTAGGCATCTACTGAATACCCTCGACAAAGGATCTCTGTGCACAAGAAAATCTCCCCCATAGGGTTGCTATATATCTCAAAATATCTTAGATATAGACTAAAACATGCTCAAAACAATTTCATGCTTCAAACCATTATCTCAACTTAGACAACGCATGTTATAAATATCTCTAAAACAAGCTTTGTTTAAACAACATTTAACTCAAATACTTTCAGAACTTGTGATTGATAAGCTTGCTCATAAATTAATATAAGAAAATATTTTCAATAAACTCATCAATCAAACTCAGGGTTTAGAAATGTTTGATGTAAATCAAGGTTCTCAAATAAATTAACTCAAAACATGCTTAAATATACTTAGTAATGTATCCACCTATTTTTATCATACACATGTTTTTTAAAAAATAATAATAATATTAGTAATAATGGCTAAACTTATTTATTTTTAAAGGTAAAAAAAATTAGTAATAACATAATATCTTATAATATTTCATTTTTACCATTTTAGGAAACAAAAATAAATTAATTTATTTTTAAAAAATATTTTAATATCACATCTGTACTATTTTAGCAAAAAAAAAATGAATTTGTTTTAAATAAAATCTTCTAATATCACCTTTATCATTTTAGGGGGGAAAAAAAAAGAAAATCAACTTTAAATGAAAAATCTTTTAAAATCCATTTGATTTATTAATTAATTTTTCACAAAATCTCAAAATATCTCATTTATGTTATTTAAGGAAAAACTAAATTTTAATTTATTCATAATATCCAATTTTGATTTTATTCTTATTAATATTTTTTCCTAATTATGATATACCCCGGGTCTATAAATATGGACATTTGTCATTTGCAAAATGGGGGAGAGAAATTTCTTGAGGAAAAAAGTTTCTTAGAAAAAAAAATCTTTAGAGAGAGTGCTTAGAAAAAAAATTATTATTTAGAGCGAATCTCTACGAAAAAAATTCTGCAAAATGTGAGTTTTTCTTATTCTTTTCCTTACCTTATTGCCTTTACTTTTTTTTTACTTTATCTTAAGCAAATCAGATCCCATGTTGAAATAAACTTAGTTGAAGGTTGCATTTGGTAGGGATTTAATCCTAAGGATCCGCACCTCATACAACAACTAATTTCTTTGGGATTCGAATTCTTATTTTTCTTTTCTTCTCTTTTTAAAAGATAAAGGGAGAAAAGAAAATGTAGGAAAATTTTAGTATTTTTTTTACTAATTTTTTCATTCTTTTATCATCATTTTAAAAAAATCTTTAGTCTTTTTCTTCTCTCTAAAAAGAAAACGACATAAGAAAAATATTCATTTTTTTATTTATTCGTACTTCATTACTTTTTTCTTAAATACCAACTTTTAACTTTTATTTTCTTTTCTCTAAAATATAGAGAGAAAGAATGAGGATAGAGAAAATTTTATCATCGTTATTACCATTATTATTATGATTATCATTTTTTTATTATTATTATATTTTATTTTATTACTATTATGGTTCTTTTTTCTTTTTACTCATTGTTGTTGTTATTATTATCATCATTATTATTATTGTTATTTTTTTTATTTCTTTTATAGGATCGCCACCACTTTTACCATTTTTCTTTCTTTCTTTATTTCTTTCTTTTTTTTTTGTTTCTTTCCTTATTTTATTTATTGCTGTTATGTTTCCTTTCTTTTACTTATTTACATTACTATCATAATAATTATTGTTAGATGCACTTAAATGTAACTCTTTGTATTTAAAATTTTTAATGTTTTAAAATCCTTTCAAATTTGAAATTCTTTATGTTTTAAAATAAAGACTTTTTTTAATCATTTAGCAATTTTGTCTATAATGTTATAAATGTTTTATTTTTTTAAAATCTTCAAAATTAACCTATGAATTCATAAGGTTTCCTAAATCAGTCTTTTCTAAAAAGAACTTATACCGTTTTCCTTAAACAAAATCCTACGATGGAATCTAGAAAATTTGGGAGTTCGATTTTCTAGAATTCTTAAGTTGAGGAATCACGTCTTTGGAAGTCCAAGATATCATCCCAAGAAAAAATGAATTTAATCAATGTTTTAAAAAAAATCTTTATTCGAAGACTAGCCTATGATAGATTTTGAGAAATTATAATAATTTCTTATTTTCTTAAGGTAAGAAGTTTCCTTCAATATATAGTCTAATTAATGGAATATTCTTCCACTTATTTTATGAGATCATTGCTTCAAACACTGGAATAATGAGGGGTAAAATAAGACATTAGTTTTAAAATAAATTAAAAAATATTTTCAATTCAATATTTAAAATCTGGCCACCGTTTTTCTAAATGGGTGTTGTGGGGTGCTTATACCTTCCCCACACACAAATGACTCCTGAACTCAACTTTATTTTTTGCAGACCATTTTTTTAAAAAATTGTTTATTTTATTTCGGTGTCTAATCACACCATAGAAAAGATTGGTGGCAAATCCTATTTTCTTTTAAAACTAACTCTTTTGAGGATGTCAATTGCTCTGCGTCGGCTCGGATTGGTGGCGACAAGTAAAACATGTTTATAAATCACTATTAAGTTCATTTTGTCATTCACATACGGAAGCTAGCTCCTTGACTTATAGATTTGTCTAATCTCTTCTTGGCATGAAATTAGAGAATTTAAACCCATTTTAATCCTTTAAAATAAAAAATTTCCAAACTTAGCTCAAAAATCACAAAAAAAAAAACCCAAGAATGGTGTGGTGATATGGCTGGCCTTTGGACATGAGCGGTGTCACGGTCATACTTGTCCAAGGCGTGTTTGCCTATGGTCGTATGTTCCTATTAGCCCCAATCTATCTTATATTTATGTCCTGTACGTAGTCTAGACATTTGCTTTCAATTCTAGGTCGATATGCTTGGGAGTGACGTTTCGGCATTTTCATAGGTAAGTCTGCCAGAAGGAAAAATGTCCAAAATGTACTATAGGGGAGGCATGGTAGTTGAATCCCCGACTAAGCATTAGTTGTACTCTTTGCAAGCATCCTTTTTTCTTGCAACTGTTAGTCTTCAATGCTTATTTCAATGTTATTTTTAATGTCTTTAATTCTTTCTCGTAATTTATAAACAAATTTTCCAAGAAAGTGAAGGAAGGTTACGGCATACGTCGATATTGACCGCGACTTTGAGATTTTTGTTGGCTGACTTGTTCATTGAGCTAGAACAAGTGTCGCACAATCGTTCGTCTCGAGGTTGGAGCGCTACGATTGTGACAAGTGGTATCAGAGCCCAGATTGGCTGAGTGACGGTTGAGACAGAAAGATGTCGACCGTGAAGCAGATAGATAGGACCCATAACGAGCAATTGGTGGGGATCGAAGAGCAGATGCTCCACCTGGTGGAAGTTTCTGATTCCATCCGACTTATTGAGAAGCGGCTTGAGGAAGTTTTAAAGAAAGTCGATGCCATTGACGCGGTGTTCGATTGTCTGGACGGATTACCCATACTCGAGTTGTCAGCTAGAGTTGACGCGCTTGAGTCACGAGTGATGAGGACTAAAAACGTCACCTACGAGCATGGTGACTGTTCATTGGACTCTGTTGTCCAGATGGAAGAACGAGTTATTGAGATAAATAACTCTCAGAAGAATATAATGGGAATAATAGATGACATGACAGAGGACTTTCAAGCCACTCAGGATGTCGTTAGAAATGAAATCGCAGAGGTAAACATGAAGGTGAACCTTGTGATGCGAGCTATAGCAAATCAAGCTCCGACTGGAGGAGCAATTTCAGTTAGCAAGATGAAAATTCCTTAACCCAATCCCTTCTGTGGGGTGAGAGATGCAAATGCGTTGGAAAATTTCATCTTCGATATCGAGCAGTACTTCAAGGCCATGAATACCGGTTCAGAGGAAGCCAAAG
>JBBPDI010000023.1:14868990-14890466 GCA_037974545.1 Cucumis variabilis
AGTTGAACGGCCAGAAGCAACAGTGGGCGTCGTTCAGCGTGAGAAAGAAGAAAATTTCCTAATTTCTACCCTCTTTTATTCAATTGCACGGTACCCTAACAAACCTTACGTTTTAAAACAAATAAACAATCACAATAATAATAAAAACCATTATTATTAGAAAATTGATTGAAAATGCAAATCTGCTGAAAATACAGCAAAACATGTCTATTATACGCATTCTAGCATATATTAATAGAATTCAAAATTTATATATTTTGTAAGTATCCCTATATTGGAAGATCCACCTTCAAGGGGCGGATCTATTAAAGGGTGAGAAGTACGTGTCTTTTATTTTAATATTAATTTTGAAGTGTTAAATTACAATATATATTAAATAATGTTCATTTTTATTGTATTGTAACTTTGGTACAGTGGTTGTGTATCCTTTTTAAAATCTTTTTTTTTTATTAACAGTGCCCGTCACTGTGCACCTTATTATTATTATCTATTCTTGTTTCCTTAATATATATATTTTCAACTACTTGCTATTTTCTAATTAATTCATTTTTTCCATACAATCAACACATACATCCTCTCTCCTGATTAATTAACTTTTCCACTATAATTAATAATATTTTCCACCAAAATTTAAATTTCTTTATCTAAATATACAACATCCATCCAAGCTAATTAAATTAGAAATTACCTTAATTTTTTGGAATGTTACAAATTTGCAATGTTCTTCTGTTTATGGTCCTCTTTTTCATTATTCTTCTTCTCCTCTCAGATAAAAGATGGAAGCTAGAATGTGAACTAGAGTAAGAAGAAGAAGTTAGAGCAAGTGGAAGAACAAGAATCAAACACAAAGAAGAAAACGAGAAACGATGCAGATTTGGTGAGGAAAAAAGATGGAAGAAGCTTAGTGAAAGAAACGACACTTCATGGAATTATAGGGTCTCGCATGCGTTTTTTTAACTATAGGTCATTTTTTATTAAGTCCCTGGAAAGAGATCATCTATGCAAATTTTCTTTAGTTTCTTTTAATTTACTTTTAGTTCAATATGTGAGAAGTAAAGATTTTAATCTTTAACCTTTTAGTTGAGATATATTGAGTTTTACTATTAATGTTTCTATTTTGTATTAATGTCTCTATTTTGACTAGCAAATTTGATTTTTTCATGTTTTTTTTTTTTTGCTATATAATACATTTAAGATCTTCCATACAAATTTTTTTTAAAATGTTTTCATATTTCATATGCAAATAATTATGTCTAAGATTTATGTCAAAACAAAGCAAATTAGAGGTACTAGCTTCATTTTAAAATAGTACTTCTAGTTAATAATAGCTTATTTAAAAGTTTTTTATTGATTACAAATTCAAAAGTTAATAAGTGGTTTTTTTTCGGGTTGGATACATGTATAACAAATTTGAAGCTCTAATCTCTAAGCTCTCCAAGGATAGTATGTTCTAAGAAACTAGTTTTGCTAACAAACATTTATTTGTCATATTCTTCAATATTTCACAAATAGTTTTGTATTGTTCTAACATGATTTAATAACACTAATGCAAACACATGGGAAGTTAAAAATAATTACAATTAAGTAAGTTCTACATAAACATTAATCGTGAGCTTGACTCACTAGTATTGACAAGTGGCACATAACCTTTGTTATTAGAGATCAAAGTTTCAATCTTTCATCGTGCAATTATTATACTAAAAAAATAAATATAAATTTAGCAACATGAATGTTTACAATCCCACACGACTTTGAAAAAATTAACAATTATAATTGGGTGGGATTTTGCATTTTTCTATTATTTAGTCACTTCAAATAAATTTTACAGCTCAATTTGTATATAATTGTGGAAGACTTGGGTCCTTAAACTACTTGAACTGAAAAGTCATAGTTGTCTCAAATTTGATCAAAACTCAACCTAAACCATCTCAAACTACACTTTTTTTTAATCTAAAATCTTTCACAGCAGATTTAAGAGCAAATTTGGCAGGCCATCAATAAATAAACACATCATATAAAAAAATTAAAAAAGGAGAAAAAAAAAACTAATAAACACACATCCATCCTTGAAAGCAATACTGATTTTATACAAATCAAATCCCTTCCTACTTTTTAACGATTACACACTTTATACATTAAATAGTGAGATTACATGGAATAAAAAGTTAGATTTTAACCAAAGAACTTTCTGCTGCTTCTGCACAGATGTGAACTTCATTTGAGAAAATAATCGGGTGGTCGTGATCGTCTCGCTGCAAGAACCATAAACAGCTTGTGACTCAACTTCCTCACAGTGAAAGGCGTTTGGTGACCTAAGCAATTTATCCAGCCATTTTCCATCTCGTCGTTTCCACTATACGAGGGAACAGGCCAATGTACTGTTATCTCAAGTGGATTAAGTGCAATTGAGAATGGTTTGTCGATTCACTATTGTCATCTAACATTGTGAGTTGAAGACGGGGAGCCTAACAAAACAACATGAGAAGGTTCAAATGTAGTATTCGATATATGTAAACAAATAACTAGAACCAATTTTCAGAGATATGCACTCTCCATATATCATGGTTGGTGCTCTGATATAGGACAGTACAGTCATAACTTCTTTCCCTCTTAAGAAACATAAAGCTTATTGTTGAAGAGTGAAAAAAAGTACAATTGATGGACCCAGTGACACTCTTTTCTTTTGATTACTATTCCTTTTTGATAATCATTTACCTTTCACAAAAGTTGTACCAAAAAAAGTACACAGACCCAGTGACACACTGACACTTTTTTGTCAATCATTGATTTTTCCTTGAAAGTTTACCATTTTGAAGCATTTCAAAAACTTCAAGGCTACTGGTTAAGGTTTTGAAATTTCACAATCAAAAGGAACTAAAAAGGCATTTATTATAACCTCTTTTCTTTTTGCGGTATAATATTCATGGACTCAGGTGCTTACCATGATATTTCTTTTCCAAATCATGGGTGATCAGTTTTTATTTATGTGGAAGCAACAATTTGAACCCTGACTTCTTGGTCGATGACATATGTCTTAACTAGTTAAACTTTAACTATTTCAAGTAGACTATGGTCATGCAGGGTAGTTTATATGCACTAAAACTATATTAAACCAAAATATTGTGATTATAATTAGAAACATGGTTAAACAAAAGAACAAGGTTTAACACAATGGCCAACAAAATTCATATCTACCCTAATTTGCATCAACCCCATTGAAAATCCACACAGTTCATATGATGAAATGTTGTTCAAAACAAATCTAGACATAGACTGCATCACTAACCTGATAATGATGCCGTCGTTGAATGTAAGTAAATGCCTTAACCATGACGTATATTGGTAGAAGAATCCCAACAATTCTCAAGATCAGCAACTGAAATATACAGCACATGAACTTTTGTTTCTTCACTGGTCTCAACAATAGAAAAGGGCCAAGGGATAAAAAAGTAGATGAAGGAAAACCGAGAAACAATCTTACCATTAACAATGTCAATGAATACCCTCCAGCGCCACTAATTACAATTGGTAGAGTATGGCGTAAAACGAGAAGAGCAATAAACTACATATATACAGATATGATTAGAAGTTTCAAACAGGGGATTGTTGGTCAATCCAACTATCTTAATGGTACAAATATGAGCAAGGAGACTACAAGTTTAAATCCTATTTAGTTATGTGATTTGATTCTCGTTTCATTCTCATCCTTAACTTCAAAATGTTATATTTCTCTATCTATCAACTTTAATATTATATTGCATCTCCTAAACTTAGAATAAATACTATGTACTTTATTTTCATTAATATTTGACGACCCCACACATATTCTGGTAATGAAAAAAACACTTGTCCATGCAGACATATTCAGGTAATGAAAAAAAATGTATCTAAATAATTCATTAAAAATTTTGGTCTTTATAGAAAGTTCAAAGAATAAAATAAAATTTCTATACAAAAATTCATCATAATACTTTTCAACTAGCAAAAATAAAATAACTTGATACTTTTCAATCTGCTTCTGCAGAAACCAAAGCCAATTATCGAGCCGCTTAAATTTGTAGATAAGGAAACTGAAATGAAATAAAATGAAGAGGTAGGGAATACAATTACTGCAACCACACGGCAGCACAATATGCTTCTTGGAGAGGGAGCGAAAAAATCATCAAAGTCAGAATCAAGATACTCGTGATCAGGCATACCTGCAGGTACATGCAGGTTCAGTCTAGACATCTCCCAACTTCCCCTAAGACCACAAAATTCAATAATAGCACTGTTATATAAAATGAATGTACGAGAGTTGCATAATACCGGATACTAGAGAAATTGCATGTGAAATGAAATGCATTATGGATGAGTGGTAAATGGATAACCTGAAATGCATTGGTGAATTTATATCTCCATAATAAAATACAGGGGGAGGTGAGGTATACCCTGGCTTAAAGTCCTACAGTATAAGAAAAAGTACTCCTTACTAACGTAAATTTAGCCATGCAATAACGACAATTAAAAATAAAAAAATAAAAATGACAGACCTGGTGGCAAATCTCACAGATTGTATTGCCTTTCTCATTGCACCACCGCTGGATGCACTTGCGATGAGCATACTGCAATTATGAACACTAATTGGAAGCTAATTATCGAGGTGAACCAACTAAATTAACACATGAATGAATAAGGTTTGGAAAGGGAAAGGAAACCAAGAATAGCACAGGATGCTTTATCCATGCATGAATCTGATCCTACTCTTTTCAGTCCAGTAACATGTACATATATTAATACTTAATAGGGTACCTAACTTAGCAAGTGTTTTATAGCATATTATATTATGCAGGGAAAAGATTTGGGGAAGAAGATAAATTTGGATACTAGATTGAATGCAGCAAAAGTTGACAGGAACATTGTTGAAAGCAGTTTATAGCCAGCCATACAATTTGGAAAAGAGGGATTACAAAAATGGCTATCTGAGTTTTATAGTAAAACTAGTTAGCATTAACTAAACTAAATCTAACCTTCAAGCTGCCACAGCAAGAGCATGGTGTCTCCATTTTTGAGCCATCATCCTCATCATGACAAATTCTGCACTGAACAATACTTGAAGGTGACTCAGATTCAACATCAATGTTTAACGAAGATATCATATTATCTGCATTTGCATTTGTTGAGGCCATAGGGTGACAAATTCTGTTTTTTTTCTCTCAATAGTAGCTTTCAAGGTTTGATTCAGTGAGCAACTGATCCACCAACAGCACAAAATGATCTCCCATTCTTCAATGACCCAGTAGACATTGGTAAGAATGTCAATAAAGTAAAATAAAACAAGCCAAATAAAATATACCACTATGTAGGTCAGTTTTGTTGCTGCAGCGATCAACATCCATTGGAATTCAGATTGTTTCTCAGCATACTATATTCATATATATTAGCAGAAAATAGAGAAAAAATAGAAACTTTGAAACTCCTGGAATTTAAATCCCATGGAATGATGAGATTCTTGGAGATGAAGTTCTAGGTAAAAGAAAAATACTTATTTAAAATCGTTGTTTTTCTAAAGTTGACTTTAGAGTGGGCAAACTCCATCCAATTGTTCAGGAAGTAAAGAAACTAAAGGTTTGGGCCCTTGGAGCTTTTCACCTTTTTGGGCCTTAGAAACTTCAACTGCTGTAGAAAAGTTGCAACTGTTTATTTCTTTTGAGAAGTTTATTTTGAGCATAATGCTATAGGTCCAAAATAAGAACTAAGAATTATAGATGTTTATGTCCCACCCTATTTTCCTAAGTTAAGATAGAGGAGCAATTAGAAAACTAATTCCAAGAGGAAAGAAGTCCCTTTAATCAATAAAATGGATCCTAGTTTGACAAACAAGCAAGAGCATGTGATATAGCACTCCAGACAAATGAAAAAACAAACATTCCATATCAGTTATCCCTTTAAGTTATCTTTTTTAGGGAAAAAAGACAAACTTTTCATTGATACTCAAAAAATTACATCAATGCTCCAAGTACAATTTTGTTAACTCCAATGAAAAGGCCTTAGAGATGTTTGGAGGCACCCTCCAAAGTTCGAGTTTCAAACCTAAGGTTGAAAACTTAGGTCTTGTTTGATAACCATTTGGTTTAAATTTAAGCTTATAAACACAACTTCCACCTATAGGCTCCTCTATTTTGTTATCAACTTTCTATTACAGTTGTAAAACCCAAGTCAAGTTTCAAAATAAGAAAAAAGTAGCTTTTGTTTTTGGAATTTAACAAATAACTCAATTGTTTTTTTTTTTTAAAGAAAAAAAAGAGAAGTGGAAGAAAAAAGCATAAATTTCAAAAACCAAAAAGATCAAATGGCTCTTAAGAATTTAAAATACTTTTGAATAGACAATGCCTTCAAAAAAAAAAAAAAAAAAAAAAAAAAAACATACAAACAAAAAATAAAAGTAGTTCCTATAGGCCACGAACTTAACTCTTATTTTGCCCCAAAGAAAGGAACTCTGAACAGATTCAGATGTTTGAACTCATCATTCATTGTTTAAGAGTGAGCATAAAAACATTATTACAGGCGTGTTAGCTTCTTCAAGCTTTGGCAGCACCTCATCTCATTAACAAAATGTAAGAATTAAAGAAAAAATGGCATTCAAAACACCAAAATCACTAAGCAACACGTCAAGGCAAATCAATAAGATCAAAAGGTATCAAAACTCAAAACACACACACACACACACACACGACACAACATAGGAAGAGACTGACACTGGCAATTGGCAAACCAAACAAAAACAAAAACCCAGAAATCAAAACCAAAGAAATTCAAGAAAACAGCAACCCAGATCAAGAAAAGTCTAAAATTAACGAAAATGCACACAAAAAAAAAAATACAATGTCAGCAACCTTCAAACAAGCAGCAGCACCAAGATTGACAATTGAACAAACACGTTGCAGACTAAAACTTACGAACAGGATGTGAGTTAAGATTAAATGCAAGAGGAAAAAAAATAAAAAGGAAACAAGGATACTTACAAAAATGGGAATAGAATTTGTGCGATAGAAGAAACAAACAATATAAGCCTTCTTTTCCTCGTCCTTCTGTTTTCTGAAAGAGGAAGCAAGAGATGGAGTGTTATTACAATTCCATTTACATTTCTAAAAGAAAATTTGATACCTTACAGTAACCCAAATCAACAAACAACAGATTATTTATAACGAAAAATGGATTGCGAGAAGCAAAGTTTGTGCTCTTCGAATGTAGCGGGAGAAGGAGAAATACGAGAGATTCTTCCAACCGCAGAAGGAGGGACCCAATTGGAATTTTTTTCATAAAAAGACATCTCATTTCGCCGTTTAATAAAGGAAAATGGTCACAGGTAGAACATTTCACAAATATTTACTAAATAAATTCTCTATTTAAAAAAAAAAAACTATTTAATAAATCTCAATATCATTGATATTTTTATTTTTTTCAATTACTTTCACGAGAATGAATCAAAATATTTATAAATATAATAAAAAAATATATTTATCATCTACTAATGTTTATTAGTACATATCATTGATATTTTGTTATATTTAAAAACAATTCTAATCATTTTTTTCATTTAAACTACTACCCAAAAGAACAGTTTTATCTGTTTTAAAAGGAAAAAAAAAACAGTTTTGATCTTGTACATGGATGTATCAAAATAATAATTTAATCTCAAAATTTAGGTTTGTAACAATTTAGTGCTTCCAATTTTGTAACAATTTAATTCCTAACTTTTAGTATGCAACAATTCAAGAGGGCATGAGGCATAAAGTTCGTTTATTATTACAGTCTGTGTTTTAGGTGTAGATTATTATAGTCCATGCTATAACATGTTTATTTTTTTCACTATTATTTTTTGCATACATATATCAGGTACATGAAATACCATATTTTGAAAACATAGTTCAAATTGTACCTTCCACTAATTTATATAAACTAGTTTATTACTAGTTGGGTGCATGTTTCTACACTTTTATAGAAATTAATATATGATTTAATTAAATCTTGTTAATTAGATTGTTAATTCATTTAATAAATTTAACTACAATCTCCATATATATTAACAAGTTTAACAAGTAGATAAAATAATTTTTTGCATTTGTTCTAATATTGTGTTTTAAATATGTAAGAGATACTGTTCGCACAAAGTTTTTGGAGAAACGTGTTTCGTGGAGTTGAATTTGTGTTTATGTTATGTTTTTGTTCTCTCTCGGTTGAATGCATACATCATACTTGATGTATGGAAGCGAAGTGAGCATTATCATCTCCGATTCTCCTTCTCATCGATTTCTCATCCTCTTGTCTGTCAACGTTAGAGTAGGTGTCAACTTCTCATCCTCTCATCGATTCTCCCTCTTTGTGTTACCATCTCACATTGTGGTTGATGTTACCCTCTCCCTCTTGTCTTGACTTCTTCTTCGCATTGTCCGTCGTCAGCTTCTCATTTCATTGTCTCCACAACAATAATTTGGTTGGAATTAAAGAACATGGGGTAAAAGAAACCATTAGGAATGGAAAAAAAAACAATACAACCAAACCCAATAGAACCCATATTTTAAGGGTTTGGTTGGAAATACTATTAGAGTTATTCGGGTTGTCAACCCAACCAACTCAAAAATATTGGTTAAGTTAGAAATGTCCCCTAACTCACCCCTATTTAAAATCATATTTTTCAATAAAGAGGTTATTAAGGACTTACTAGTGAAATTGAATACTATAATCTTACTAGTCTATCTAGTGTAGACTTGAACTTTATGTATAGACATAAACATGGGTTAAATTCAAGTATATAGCCTAAACAGTTTATAGTATATGAATAATGTTGGGCACCTTATTCTAGGGACACTATGGATGCGACCCGTTTTGTAGTTAGTACAAATGATGTGATCTTGAATCATTCCTGTCTAGAGACATCCTATGTAAAGTGTTTACATAAGACTATAACTATAAAATATAGTAACTCTTTCATTATAACATTCTTTACTATTTAAGATCGACTATTTCTTTCTATTGATAACCTATATAACTTAATCTTAATCTTTAGCTAACTATGAACTTCTGTTCACACAAGATTATCCTTAGATCTACATAGGTGAGGACAACTCATCAGCGCTGATCAAATAAGTCTCCCATTTTTAGGGGTAAGTATTGACTTGTAGAAATATAAGTTATTGCAGTCTTTTAGGTAAAATAGTGGAGTCAAAACACGAGTTAAAAGATCAAAACACATAGCTTTTATTGCAAATTTATAAAAATAAAAGAATTCATCTTACATAATTCTTCATGATTGATTGATTATGCTTTTAAGTATTTTCATACGTAGGATGGCAAAAAGAAGGAATGAAGTGAATCGAAAAAGGAACTCGCACTTCAAGAAATTTATTATTCAGTGACAAAAGTTCTAGTGACGCAAGTACTTTTTGTCAGTAAAAGTTGGTTTTAGCACGCAAAAAAGAATTCACAAAAGATTATTATTAGCAACACGCTTTTAATCTGCGTCACTAAAAAATTAGTAACATGTCACTAAAAATTAAATAGTTTTAGCAACAAACTTAAATGTTGCTAAAACTTAACAAATTTCTGGTCCTTAATTTCCCTCTAATTTTTCTTTAGAAATTATTAAAATTGTTGGAATTTATGTCCTAAAACTCGTAATTTGTAGTTTAAAATTATATTTTATTCAATAAAGTGGTTATTGAGGATTTATTAGTGAAAATAAGAATACTATAATCTTGAATTCAATAAACTAAGATCCCAAGGCTATCTAGTGTAGACTTGAACTTTATGTAGAGATATAAACGTGGATCAAGTTCGAGTATATAGCTCAAATGGTCCTAGTGTATAAATAAGATTGGATGCCTTATTATGAGAACACTATAGATGCAACCCGCTATGTAGTTAGTACAAATGATTGATCCTGAATCGTCCATGTAGTGACATGGAAGTGGGGACATCCTATGTAAAGAGTTTATATAAGACTAGAACCATGAAATAGTCATTTTTAAGTTACAATAATGTTGACTGTATAAAACTGATTATTTCAATTATTGATGATCTAGGTAACTTAATTTTAATCTCGAGCTAACTATGAACTTCTGTTCACATAGAATTATACTTGGATTTGTATAGGTGAGGGAAGCTCAACGGCATTGGCCCAATAAGCCTTCCATTTTAGGGGTAAGACTGAGTGCATGACTAGGGACATAGGTTGTTCTCTTAAGAACTGAATCCAAATCTTGAATAAGAGGCCTCTCCCTCTCATTAGCCTGAGAGGGATTTGATTTATAGGTTGAACCTTAAACCAATTGTTCAATAGTGGATTAGTGGAACTTAAGGAGTAAGATGTAATCTCGAGGGTAAAACGGTATTTTGACCCACCGAGGTTACGAACAACCTGTGAAGGATTAATTTATTGATCATAGTTATATCAGATGGACACAAATATATCTATAGTGAGGGGAGTGCAACTACGAGACTTTAGTGGAATGACTCATTAGTTAACGAATGTTGATTAGCTCGGTCTAAAAGGATTTAGCCAGTTAATCTCATATCATTGAAGCCCATGATCTATAAGTCCATTAGGTTCCCTTGCTAGCTCATATGAAATTAACTTAGAACAATATGTTGAAATAATTTGAATTGTTCGAATTAGGTAAAAAGAGAGAAACCGATGAATTATATGTGTTATAGTCATCAATTATAAGTTTGAGATAGAGCTTTATCTTTAAATATGATTTAAATACTAAAAATATGAATACACATTCACATTCAGAAGCTCAAAATTGATGGAATTGGTCATAATTGTAAAAAGTCAAAATATTAACTTTTGACTTTGAAAAGTCAAACTTTGACTGACTTTATATTCAAATATGATTTAAATTTTAGAAAAATAAATGCGAATTCATACTCAGAAGGTTAAAATTAGTCAAGACGGACAAAATAAGAAAACATCAAAATGTTGAATTTTGACATAAAAAGTCAAAGTTTGACTTTGACTTAAATGGTCAAATGACCATTTTGTCCCTTGACTAAAGTTAGTGGGAAAATTCAAATTTTTTTGGATAATTCCACTAACTCTTAGTGCACTAAGTGAAAGCTTATGGTGACGACACTAAGCTCACTAAGAGAAAATGCAAGGTGGCTAATTCCACTAATTGTAAGTGGAAAGTAAGGTGTTGAATTTGGGTGAACTAATTACATGGAATAGTTGCATGTAATTAGGTTATTTAAAGATCTTTTTTCAATTATTAAAAGACTTTTGAAAATTTGATATGGTTTTTATTTTTACAAAATCATACCAATTAGTTTTCTCTCCCAAATCCTCAACCTAATTTCCTCCTCCAATTTCCATATCTCTCTTTCAAATTCCTCCACCTTTCGGGTCCCACAACTCAGTTCTTAGTCTGAAGAATAGCGGGTGAACACTAGTGGTGGTTCGATTAGTGTTTGTGAGGAGTTATCGAGAAATCGAGAAGCTATGAGAGTACGTATTTTCTTCAACCCTATTTGTTTTAATTAGGGTTATTTACGCATGTTAATTACTAAATAGTTTACTGGAACTTAGAGTAATTTTGATCCATATTTTCCTCAACGCATGTATCGTTTTCCTTTAAAAATATAATTTTATTTTTATTTCCCCTTTCTTCATTGTCTTCTCCACGAAAGAACCCCAAAAAATTCCAACCCCAACCTCATTCTTCTCCGTCTCCACGATCTTTCTTCTCAGCGTTAGAGACCCATGATGATATGAAGCTAAACGTTTTGAAGACAGTGACCCACACTCATTCTCTCATCAACGATGACCCACACTCATTTTAAAGTTTTTGAAGATAGGTTAGTGTTTAATACCTTTCAATTTTGTAAAATGAGATTGTGAAATTTAGGTATTTCATTGAAGATGTCAATAGCTGTTAAATCGTCTTGTTACTTGGATTGTCTTAGATTCTAGATCAGCATGTTTTCTAGGTTTAGTGAAATGTTTTTTGGACTGTGAATATGTGGATTTGATGAAATTCATAATATGCAGTTTGGATTCATTGTGCTGACAACATCTGCTGGAATTATAGATCATGAAGAAGCAAGAAGGAATGGACATCAGATGTGAAGTTTGAACTTGAGTTCCCTTGCTCACATTGTGTTTGTGAAGGTGAAATTATTTTCTTTAGAAGTGAAAAATATTAATTAATAATAATAACCATGAAAATAAAGTGTGGAAAAATAGCTTTATGAACAACATTTGTGAAGAGTATTTTACTACCTTTTCCTTTTGAAAAGGAAGGCAAAAATGTATTAGATTCAACTTCTATACCTCCACAATCTCTCTCTCATATCCTTAGATGGTCTTTGCTATTGTAAGAATTCCAATGAGCTTCATCTTCGCCTTTAGCTTCATTAACATACTTTACATCATTGCATCTTTGGGAGATACTTTATATAATCCATTTTGGCTTAGTTTGTAATACTACATCGGTAAGACTTTGAGTTTGGAGTTATCTAAGAGTTCTTTTAACTAAGGTAACTCTCTTTCTTGTTTCTTCATTGGTTTAATAAATCACCCTTGTTTCTTCATTAGTTAATTATGATTTAATGGGTCTGCTAGTGATTTAGTATGCTACAAGATGAATGCTTATCTGTTCTAAGTTTGCTCTAATTGATTGCTTATTTTTAACTTGACATTGTTGTATTTTGGTTTAGGTTGTGGAATCCAAGTTTGTATTTGAAGTCATGTTTATACAAGATCATTGAGTTTCAAGCTTCTTTAATTAAGTTTGTGTTTCTTGAACTAGAATTGTAATGACCAAGTACTATATGTATGTTTAAGGATATATAAGCAATTTGTTTGTTCTTTGATCTAAAACTTCAATTCTTGCTTATGTGTTGTCTGAGTTGATCATGTTATATATCATTGTTGGACTACAAAACAGATGCAATACAATTATATTTGACATTTTATAACAGGTTTATGTAATAAATTGGATTTTTTTTATATAATAAAATACTTTTAAAAGCATTGGTTTTTTTAATAAAAAACTGTAGAATTTTTAGTGGTTCACTTCAATACGTTGCAAAAGATGTTTGTAACGGTCCTAAATTAATCTGTAGCAACAACATTATTTGTCACTAAAATATCACCTTTAGTGGTAAGTGTAATACAACATTATAAAAGATAAATAGTGACATAACATATGTTACTAAAAGTAAGCTTTTAGTAACGAGAAAATGTCTCTAAAAGTATATCTTTTGTGGTGTATAATTGTTGCGTGGCGTTCGGGTCATGGGGTTTGTTTTATATGAGTTGGTTTTTCCAATTCGATTCGGACTTAGACTCAGGGTTGTTTGAATGCACAATTAATTCCATACGATAAGTCATTGGTCATGATCACTGTATGTGAAGTACTCACTATGTTCCTCTTTATCGCTTAACTACTAAGTCTCCGTTGAGTACAAGTTTTTCTATTGCTTGCCCAAGTATAAGCGAAACAATGGTTTATTTGGGTGATCCAGAATCGAACATGAGAAATTGATTCAAGATATTACTTTTAGAGTTACTTATCATCCAGACCGTATAAAAGAATTAAATAATAACAATGATGTAAAATAAAATAAATGTAAGAACAAACTACTACAAAATGTCTATGCCTAGAGATTCTATGAGGGGGAATATGGATGGTGAGATGGAAATGCGAACTAACTTGTATGCGAGAAAGGATGAATGAATGTCTATGCATTGTAATGCAATTAAGTAATATGACAACCTCGATGAAATATAACTTACTCAACCAACTTATAATTAATATGTGGTCCTCTCAGAGTCATTAAACGCCACACATGGTCACCTCTTGGGATCCATATGATTAAGTGTGATTAGGAGAGATATATCTAGAAGATTTCACTTATAAAACATATATAGCTTCACAATTAAGGACAACAACCTCCCGGCGCCTAGTGTCCATACTTGTTTACATCTCGAGATACAAATGATGGAAGTTATCTTGCAAAGGGAGAGGACTCTCCCTTACGCGTGTTAGTCATGTCCTTGCTACCTACCCTCTCGAGTAGTTGGCGACTTACCCTAGCCAAGCAATGAGATTAACTTGACTAACATGATAAGAATTATAAGATAAACTTCTTATCAAGGACTTATCACAAACCTAACTACGAATAACACATCAACAAGTGAAAAGCCAAGAAATGAGAGATTGCAAAGGTAAAAACATGTAATATACATTAAAGAATATAGGTCTTCGACCATTGTACACATGAACAACATACATTACAAAGAAATACAAAAATGAAAGACAAAGAAGATGGAAAATATTATAAGTTAGGGGGAAAATGGAAATATGGAATCTTCTCTACTTAGAAGTTGAGCTCTCACTCTACAATTTGACTGGAGAAAAAGAGATTAGAATTTACAGGCAGCGGAAAGGTTACTTCTTTCCTTCTCTCTCTCAGGTTTTGGCCTATGTAGCTCTTTGGTCCATTCAGACCTTCTTTTCTCTTGGTGGAGATGAAGTTCTTTTATAGATATCTTTTTGGCAGAAAATTTCTATTATTTTGATCATTTCAGGCTTGATAGTCGCCTTGTCACGTCACATCCATCTTCAACTACCATTTTTGTCGTTTAGTGAATCGTTCTCACGTGATGATGTGGTTTTTCGCCTAGAGGTGTTACTTACCAAACGAGTTCCAATCACGTAGTTTTTACGCGAGATGTCCCGTACAACTCACTAGTTTCTCCCTTTCTAATCATCTTGCGTTAAGACATGGAAATCGCGTAAAATAGGCATAATGCTTATGTAAGATGTATTTTTAAATACTTATAAATTTACAAGATAAGTTACGCATTCTGGTCCTTTTCTTATGTGTTTTAACCTCATTATTATGATAAAAAAGGTTATAATAACAGGTATTTATACACGTTATCACTGCATCGCTAAAACTTTTAGCACCAAGAATTTAGCAATAGTCCTAGAAACAAATGACTTTGCGTCGCTAATACTTTTAGTGACGTGTTTTTATCTTTTAGTGACGTTTTTGGTGCGCCACTAAAAATGAAATTTTCTATAGTGTTGTGTACAGAACTCAATGATAAGAGGCTACCTGGCGAGTTAAAAGGTAAGATGCCAGCATCACTATGTGAAATGATTCGCTTGAAGATAAGAGTGGTAATTGAAGCTCATATGACAAAAGACGGCTACTTTCAGCGCTTTGCAGAAGATAAGTGATAACTTGTAGAAATACAAGTTATTGTAGCATTTTTGTAAAATAATTAAGCCTTATCGCATTAGAAGGAAGAAAACGCGGAAAAAGTAAAAGAATTGATAACTTGTGTATCACAGAATATAAAAGAACTTTATCCCTGTTTTATCGCATTTTACTTGTTTTATCGCAGGATTTTAGACAAAAAAAAGTAAAGCTTGGTGACAGAGCGTCAGGTGAGGAGACGCGTGCAACCAATAAGGCAACAATCACAATAAGCTATGTGATCTGAAGCACTAGCAGAAAATTTGGGTTAGCGAGAATGTAAGAAAAAGTACAAAATTAGGATGAACTCATAGAGTGCCTATGACTTTCTACTCAACGCCAAACTAGAAGTATGTAAATATAATAAAGAACATTCTTTCACCAAATAAAAGGATTCAAATTTTTCAGAAATTTTAGCCATTTTTTAAATTTGAAAATAAGATTTATTGTGGGGGAATGAACAAGAGTATTTTGAGTATTAAGCTTGTCACATTCTGAACTTAGAAATAGTTTTATAACAAGAAGTACACGATGAGAGTCAACTCTAAATAATGAATAAAACATGCTCGTACTTTAAGGAGCTTAGAAAAGCAAAGAGAAAGGTGAGTCTTCAAAGAGGAATGGTGCTTGAGGACAAGCATAGTATGAAGTAATGCTTGAGGAGAAACATTATTCAAATTTTGGGGGTATGATAACATGTATAAATATCTGTTATTATAGCCTATTTTATTGGAATAATGAGGCCAAAACACATAAAAAGAGGATCAAAATATGTAACTTCTATTCTAAATTTATAAGTATTTAGAAATACTTACATAAGCATGATGCCTTTTTTACGCAATTTCCATGTCTTAACATAAGATGATAAAAAAGGGAGAAACTAGTTAATCGTAGGGGGTATCTCGCACAAAGGCTAAAAGATAGGAAATCACTTCGCGCTAACATCTCTAGACGAGGAACTATGTCATCACGAGAGAAAGGTTCACTAGAGGACAAGAATGGTAGTTGGAGTTGATGTGACATGTCAAAGACAACTTTTGACGAACAACGCTGACATGTTCAGAAGAATAGAAGTTTTTCAACAAAAGCTGCCTATAAAAAAACTTCACCCCCTTCAAGAAGAAGGGGGGCTTGTATGGGGTAAGAGAGAGTCTGAATGGATCTAAGAGAGGTTGGCATAAAGCCAGTGTATGTCTGTAGGTGATAAAGGCCTGAGAAGGTCAATCTCTAGAGAGAGAAAGTGGCGGAAAGGAATAACCTTTCTGCCATCTACAATGTTCTCTTTTTCTCATCTGAGATATATCTCGCCTAATCAAGTACAGTCATTTGCATCCCAAAAGGTGAGTAAGTTATATAACATTAAGACTCTCGCATTGCTTAGTCTCCTAATAATGCGTAGACCTTCCTTCACCTTTTTTCTCACATACAAGTTAGTTCGTAATTCCACTTACATCAATTTACTTCCCATTATAGATTCTCTCAGTGTGCACAAGTAGTTTTTATCTCTGGTTTTGATTCTTTTATACTTTATTTAATTAATTCTTTTATACCACTCAAATGATAAGTAATGCCCTAGAACTAATGTCTTGAATCAATTCTCTGTGTTTGACCCTGAATCATCTAGGTAAACTTATTGTTTCGCTTGCACTTGGGCAAGTAGTAGGAAAACTTGTACTCAACGAGGATTCGGTGGTTAGACGATGGAAAGGTGTATAGTGAGTAATTCACATACAGTGATCATGACCAATGACCTATCACATAGTTTACAATAATAAACCACCCGTCTAATACAATAAAGACACCTTAAACGAATCCCATCAAATAATTAGTCAAGGTTTTGGCACCTTTGTGGGGACTTGATTTATTTCAAGCATTAGAGTAAAGTTTTACTTTGATTTTGGGCAAAGCATTTGATCCTGGTGAATCACACGGTTAGCCGAAAGTCACATGAAAAGGTTCAAGGTACTATAGTAATTTGTGATTGCTTGAACCAACCCTAGGATCAGTGTATCTTTCGGTGGATGGCCAAGAGGAATCTTAATGAACACAGTTAGTCGTAAATGAAGATTAAAGTCTCAATAAAGTTATGAAAGAAAGTGTCCTCGCACAGAGTTAACGAGAAGCATGTTTCATTGAGCTAAGCGGTAAAGACTAAGAAGGATCATTTGAACATTGCAATGAATGATTTGGAGAATAGACTTATGGTGATGAACAATCAAGATAAAAAAGTTATGTTACAAGTGATCTATGGAGTTCAGGGACGATGTGGACAAAAGCTATGCAGAGTAGCAGTGATGATACCACAACTCTTTCTTACCAAAGAACTTGAATGCATGGGTGTAGCGGTAATGTATAACTTTTCCATTATCTTTTTAACTGCACCTCTATTTTTTGTGTATATATTTATGTTTGTATACCTTTGTAAGTACGCATATACTTGTAAATCAAATTTGTGTCCTTTAGTCTTACATTAAGGGACAATGCGATAAAATTCGAAGTTATAGGCCAACAGGTTGCGACAATTAAGATGAAGTCGAATTATCAGAAGGACTAAGTTAAACGCATTAGGTAGTCTGACCTTCTCGTACGATTAAAGCCAAGAGTAGGCTTCATTGGGAAGTGTTAGGGTTTTTAGGAAGTAGGGAACATCTTGTCATTTGTAAGGTTCTCAAACTTCCAAGATAAAATAAGTGCGTCGTACCTCGAGCGACGAGTAATTTATTAGGTTTATCACACCTCATTTAATTGGACAAAACCTTAATAGTACGGTAACCAAACCTCTAACCCTAGTTAAGATAGCCTATTTAAACTTACCAAAATCATAAACCTCAGTATTTAGCCAAACATAGCCAGTCACGACACCATAAATTGCCATATCCTTAAATTCACTACCATTAAAAAAAAATCTTCTCCTAGTTCGTCAAGGTATTCCTTTTATATTTCACCAAGAAATGCTTCCCTTACAAAACCCTTCATAAGACTGCATGTCCTGAATACCAAGTGACCCATCTTTTTGCCTCATTATGTGACCAGTTCACAAAAGATGAAGGGCAACGAGATAGGTTAAGAAGGAATGAGGGAGAAAATATGGGAATAAAAGAAAATGTAAGGGAAGAAGAAAAGAAGAAGAAAGACGAGGTGCAACAGTTGGCTGAGGAAGAAGGAATAATTTTTCCACTGGATAGCACTTCCTCACCTGCTGTGAATCTATAGGGTTGAAGACAAGGGTACACAAATTGATAAAGCAAAGGAGTGGACCGTTGGAAGAAGAAATGAAAGAGATGTAGAGGGAAAAGAAGCAGTTTGGGGAGTTGGAGGAAGAAAGCAATGAAAAGCTGCTATCAGGGGAGGAAGTGCCTACTCGTAAGGGAAGAAGAAAATTATGATGGAAAAACCCCTTGCAAGAACGAGTAGGGGAAGATGAAATGGAAATTGGAGCAAAAAGACTCAATAAGGGCAATAATTTGATCTTCGGCTAGAGGAACCTATTGAAGAAAATGGTTTGGCCAGGGACTTATAAGACAAGGAGGTAGCCTTATGAGCGAAGAGAGGGCAATCCCTTAAGGCTAAGGACTAAAATGACATCTTACTGCAAGGTCAAACGAAGAAGAAGAAGGCCTGATCATCTACCCTCTACTCTATAATTCAGCTCTTCTGAAGAAAACCCATCTCAAACACCTTACAACTCTAAAACACCAACCCCCTCTTTTATAATTCAAAACAACCAACCCATAGAACATAAAGCACCTACTTACTCCCAAGCAATCCAAAAGCCTCAGGTTTTATTTAACAATCTTTATAACGCTTCTCAATGCAGTAGTATAAGTAAGGACGCACCCACCAAAAACATCTCCACAAGGACCTCATTTACCGTCGAACCCTCAAAAGGAGTTGCTAAGCTTTAATATTTTCAATTATATAGTATATCTATGTCTTATGAAATTTTTATTTCTTTTATTTATGTTCTTTATAATACAAGTCACAATCTATGATATAATTCTTGTGCGTTTAATCTTTCTTGTCGCAAGTTTGGCTCCCCACTTTGTAGTATTCTAATTTTTCTTTGTAATTCAATGACACTCCAATGAAATACATTATACGAAATAAAGTTTCATTTGTTATCTAGGTGTTTAACTCATTAAAGAACCTTCTTAGAAAATATTTCTCTAGTTTACCAAGCGAGCAAGCTTTACCTCAAACCTCTTTTGTAAAATTTTTCTACGAATAATCTTATCATTCAATTTTAGCAACAAGGATATCTCTAACCTCTAAATTTGAGGGTGTGCAAAATCTGTGTTAAAACTTTTGAAACTATTTGGAAATCCTTTTAAGGTATCCAAAAAATAAGGTGATTTAACAAAAGTTAAATCTTCGCCAGAAATCTAAAAAATTTTAAAAATTTGTATTACTGCATTCAAGTAAAATAACAACTCCTATGTTGCCTCCTCTCACAAAAATAAAGAAGCAAAGCTTTAAAAGTAAAAATTCAGCAAGTGAGAAATAAGAAGCAATAAGAGTTAGAGTTGATGAGAGAAATGGAGTTTGTAAAAATAATAAAAAGCATTCTTTTGCCAAATAAAAGGATTCAAAATTTTCAGAAATTTTAGCCATTTTTGAATTTGAAAATAAGATTTATTATGAGGAATGAACAGGAGTATTTTGAGTATTAAGCTTGCCACATTCTGAACTTAGAAATATTTTTATAACAAGAAGTGCGCGATGAGAGCAACCCTGAATAATAAATAAAACTTGTTCGCACCTTGAGGAGTGTAGAAAAGCAAAAGGGAAGGTGAGTCTTCAAAAAGGAATGGTGCTTGAGGACAAGCATAATACATTACAAGAAATCAAAATAATTGTGACGCCAGAAACAATGTTGGTGATAGGTGCATCGCCATTGATCACTTTTTCCTGACACGCAATCTTATATTGCATAAAGACCCTTTCTGCAACGTATAGGATCAAAACATCGCAAAAAGTCTAAAATTAAATTTAATGCGTCCACTTTCTCTGACGTCTACCTACCAAACGTTGCAGAAAGTGAATGCATTAAATTTAATTTTAAACTTTCCGCGACGTTTGGAAAGGTGATGTCAGGAAAAGTTTAAATATTGATTTTTAAGTTAAACTTTCCTAGACGTCACCTTTTCAAACATCGCGGGAAGTGAATGCATTAAATTTAATTTTACACTTTTCATGACGTGGTAATGAACATGAGTATTTTGAGTATTAAGCTTTCCACATTCTAAACTTAGAAATATTTTTATAACAAGAAGTACGCGATAAGAGTCAATCCTGAATAATAAATAAAACCCGTTCATACTTTGAGGAGTGTAAAAAAGCAAAGGGGAAGGTGAGTCTTCAAAAAGGATTTGTGCTTGAGGACAAGCATAATACACTACAAGAAATTAGAACAATTGTGACGCCAAAAACAATGTTGGCAAAAGGTGCATCGTCGTTGATTATCTTTCGTGACACACACAATCTTACGTCACAAAAAGACCTTTTCTGCGACATACAGGATCAAGACATCGCGAAAAGCCTAAAATTAAATTTAATGCATTCACTTTCCCTGACGTCAACCTGCCAAACATCACAAAAAGTGAATGCGCTAAATTTAATTTTAGACTTTCTGCGATGTGTGGCAAGTTGCACATTGGGAAAAGTTTAAATATTGATTTTTTATTTAAACTTTCTCCGATGTTGGGTGGAGTGACGTCGTGGAAAGTTTACTAATAATCCATATTGAAGTGATAATGGTCACCTTTTCCTGACGTGTGGTAGGAGGCACGTCGGAGAAAGTGTAAATAATGAATTTATTATTTAATCTTTCTTCGACGTGTGTACTTCATACGTCGGTGAAAAGGACCTTTCTCGACATTTTCAAAGACATAGGGGAAGTCCACACTATTTATTTTCCCTTAAATACAAAATAAAATGCAAAGTGAAAATAAACCAAAAATTGGCCGAGAGAGAGGGAAAGGAAAAGAGTTGTGCTGCCGTTGCTGTTCATCTTCGTCGATATAACCACCGGGAGTGTCCTCTTTTCTTCTCTTTTTCTTTTCCATTTCAACTCTTTTGCTTTACTGGACCTTTTTTGATTATAGCAGAGCAAGAATCACTACAAGAAATTGGCATAACTGCGACGCTAAAAACAACGTCGGCGAAAGGTGCATCGTCGTTAATCACCTTTCACCGACGCACGTAATATTACGTCGCAAAAAGTA
>JBBPDI010000023.1:14890566-14918116 GCA_037974545.1 Cucumis variabilis
CTTAGAACATTATGATGGAATAATTCAAATTGTTCGAATTAGGTAAAGAGAGAGAAACCGACGAATATATTTGATATAGCAGTCAGTTATAAGTTTAAGATAAAGCTTCATGTTTAAATATAATTTAAATATTAAAAATATGAATATAAATTCATATTCAGAAGCTCGGAATTGATGAAAATGGTAAAGTTGTGAAAAGTCAAAATGTTGACTTTTGACTTTTAAAAGTCAAACTTTGACCGACTTTATATCCAAATGTGATTTGAATGTTGGAGAAATAAATGCAAACTCATGCTCAGAAGGTCAGAATTAGTCAAGATGAACAAAATGGTAAAAAGTCAAAATGTTGTCTTTTAGACTTGAAAAAGTCAAACTTTGAATTTGATTTAAATGTTAAATTACCATATTACCCTTAGACTAATTTAAATAATAACATATGTTGAGATTTGGAAAGCTTAACACTTGTATCACATACAAGTGGCTTATTGCATGCAAGTCCTGACTTATTGCATGTAAGCCACCTACCCCACTAAGAATGTCGAGTGGTGAAATAGGGAAGCTCTTGCATGTAGTTAGCTTGTAAAGTGTTTTTTTTTTTGCAAAGATGAAAGTACTCTTTGTTTTGAAAATTTCAGAATTGATTTTGTAATTGAGAATTACAAAATAAACCAAGAACATTTTTTTACCCTCAACAAAAAGATCCTAAAAGTTAGGTTCCTCCAAAAAAAATACCATCCCTCTCTATTTACCTCGACCATTCGAGTCCCACAACTCAGTTTCAAGACTGTAGAATAGTGGGTCAACATTGATTGTAGTTCTAGCTTCGAGTTCATTAGTAGATTGCGAAGAGTTCGTGAGGAGATTACAAAAAGAGAAAAGCATCAAAGGTGAGTTTTTCTTTTAATCCTATCTTTGTTTAAAATAGGGTTATTATGCATGTTGATTACTAAATTTGTTTAATTGCAATTAGAGTAAAGTTTGATCCTTATTTCGCTGTGCATGTCTACCATTTCCATCATTATCCTAGCTTATATATATTCCATGGGACTTATTGTATATATGTGGTTAACTTCGTATTGATGGTAGGTTTGTCGATCATATTTTAATTATGAGCCATCAGGAAGGGTATAACTTTATGCCTTAAAGGAGAAGGATTACATTGAAAGTTGTTTACTATTCATTGTTCCGTCATAGAACTAAGAGGTTGCTTGTGGCTATGGATCACGTCTTCCAAAAGCTATGCCACTGTATGTTCTCAAAAGTTTAATGTTTAAAGTATCATGTTATGAAATAAATGTCTATTGATAAATGTAATTTAAGCTATAGTTTTATGTTACTGTTTATGAAAACTTGATTTATAAAATTGTCGCCTACTAAGACTTTTCACTTACTCTTTGAAAATGTTTTTCCCTCTTTTCAGGTACAAATTGTGAATCTCTGTGTGATGAATTTAGTACTGCCCAACCAATCAGTATTCAGTCATGAAAGAAAGTGATTTATTAAAAGTATCATCATGTTTTATGAAAATTTATACTCCCTACGTCTTATATATTTACATAGTATTTATAAAATTTGTTTCAAATGGGCTACATTTCAGTTTTACAAGTATAGACTTCCAATTGCAAACGTTTTATGTTTTCAAGTTAAGGATTAGCTGAAGTTGTTTCAAAGGAGAATGATTTCAGTTGACAACACGCCACCTTTCAAATCTAGAGCAGGTGATCTGGGAGGGTGTGCGACGCATAAGGTCCATAAAAGAAATTGGGGCATTCGTCAAACCAAAAAGCATTACCAAGAACTCATAATGCCCATAACACGTTCTAAAGGCTATCTTTGGCACATCTAACTCTTTAATTCTAAGTTGATGATAACCTAAACACAAACCTATTTTGGAGAACACTAAGGTTCCTTTCAGTTGATCAAAGAGGTCATCTATATGTGGCAAAGGATACTTATTTTTAATTGTTACTTTGTTCAATTGTTCGTAAACAATGCATAGCTTCAATGATCCATCTTTTTTTATACAAATAGGACTGGGACTCCCCAAAGTGAAGTACTAGGTCATATATAGCCTTTCTCTAGAAACCCTTCTAGTTTATCCTTCAATTCTTTTAATTCGCTTGGTGCCATGTGGTAAGGAGTTTGAGAAATTGGTGTGGTTCCAAGTATAACTTCAATGGTAATCTCAATTTCTCTTTTTAGAAGTAAATCGCTCATTTCCTCTAAAAATATATCTAAATACTCATAGAATATACCCACCTTACTTGGATCACTTTTTGCTACATCAGTATCTATTACATGTATCATATTGGCAACATGCCCTTTTCTTAATGACTTCCTCGCCTTGAGTACAAATATGATTTCCGCCAATTTAACTTTCTTCTCGCCAACAAATTTACATTCAAATTTTCCAGGCTCTTTCAATACTACATTTTTATTGGAAAAATCTAATACTGCATGGTATTAAGTAAGGAAGTCCATCTCCAAGATCACATCTAACTCGTCTAGTTCAAACAATATCAAATCAGCCTTCCTTGCGACATTTTCAATTTTCACTTTGCAATACACAAAATTCTACTCAAAACACTTCACCTTAAGGTGTGCTAATTAACAATCTACTCTTTATAGGCTCTATATTTTGCTTCAAATACTTAGCATGTGACAAGAAAATAAAAGAATGTGTGGCTCCAAAATCAAATAATACAAGAGTAGGAGAATTACAAATCATCAACGAACCTGTGATTACATAAAGTTGTTTCTGGCCTCATTTTAAGTCATTGTACAAATTTTTTCTTTAAACGTTTTCCTAAATTCCTCCCAAATAACATAGCTTATTTTGTATGCTCTTGTTGCATGAAGAGTCCACTAATCCTTGACACTACCTTGTAACAAGAACGTTACTAATTTTACTTTTCTCTCTTCGAGGCACTCCATCATCCTAAAACACTTTTCAATCAAAATCAACCACTTCTCAGCATCAGTTGGATATGTGGTCCCTTCAAAGGTCGTTGCTCCCAATGCTCTCAACCTCTCTTCCATGTTTTTCCCCATAGAGTTAGTGGGTTACTAGACATCTCATCTTATCCTTGCACTTTATTAGTGCTCTTAGTCTACTTGTCCGTCTCCATTTAGTCGTCCTCGTGGTGTTATAACTCCTATAACGCGTCAATATATTTAGACATTCATACTATCATGTGACTTTAAATGCATGATTTCAAGACTTTTTCCCAAGAACTTATGCTCTGATACCAACTTGTCATGCCCCATCCACGAGTAACTTTATGCGATCAAGGAAAGACATGATTGCCTAGACATTCTACACGGGTCTCTCTGTGAGATACCACATAGAACAGTAAACAGAATGGATGAACATCAAATTTTAATGTGAGATGAGAACTCATTTATAAATAACAAAAACTTCATTCATATTGGATTGAAGTACACTAAGCATGAGTACACGTCTCCTCAAACTTCAAAAGTACAATGTTCTAAGACAACAATTTGACTCCTTTTTGTCTAGCTCTACATGCTATACGAATTCGTGGCCACTATCAAGTGATGAGTTTGCAAAGGGCACGACGAGCAATCAAGGTTGCAAGTTCAACGTTGAATGTACTTTGCTACCTTTGGAGGGAAAAGAAAAAAGAATTCCAAGTTAGATGAAAACGTCTATTGAGTTGGATTCTTTATTAATACTTCTATAAATCAAAACTTTGCCTTGACGCGTTACAATTTTTTTGCCAAATCATGCGATATAAACATTTTGCATTTCAATTATAGATTATTGAGTTCAAAACAAGTCCTTTCAATGCATTAGCCAAATAACACAATTTAAATTTTATTATCAACATTTACAAATCACATGGAACATCATTTCCTTTTTGAAAGAAAGTTCAATGCATACACATGGAAACACATTCATTCTTATAATCGCATCATTGTATTGCAAAATCATTCTGCATATTAATTATTTGTACCATTTCCTCAACTCAAGCGTTAACTACACTCTTTTGTTAGATTGTAGCTATGCGGAGTAGTCTCAACGCATTTAGCAAGTTTTCATTAATTCCATCACACATAATGTATCTTTCAATGTTATATCACACAACAAGCAAAGGGTATCCCATACCAGATCACATAGCAAGAATAGAGCATCTTATCCTAGATCACTCAACAAGGATAAGAGATCCCACATGAGAACATACAACAGATATGAGGTATCTCATTGCATATGGTACAAGGTTCATCTCATTTCAATTCACACAAAACTTATACATTTATAAATCACATGCCTTTGAAAAATGTAATGAAAAATCAGGTTTCTCATGATTTCAATAGAACATACTGAAATATCTAAACACATTAAGAATCCTTTTGGTTTTGAAAAATATTTTCTAGAAGAACCACTCATAAATAAGTTAGTTTCTTTTGCCTACTCCTTAGCTTCGAACCTCTTGCACCTCCTTGTATTGCTCGTCAAATGCAAGCTTCTAAAACTCTCTGAAAATCATGAGAAATCTCTTAATTCTTTCTTAGATGATCATAAAGTAAAAGCTGCTTCGCAATGGTCGGATTTCACTTATTTATAAACCTTTTCAATGGCATTTTCCATACAGAAATGATGACTTTTACCTAATAGTGAGAGTCATCCAATGTGAAAATTCCACGTGTTACTACCATCTCCTAATCCTGAATTCACCTAGGCGACAATGTCAAATAGTTCACCGGCCTTCTTATTTAAGGATGTTATCAACTACTTCATGGTGAAGCAATCTTATATCGCAGCAAGGATCCCTACATAATTTTTTCTCATCGCATAGTAGTTCTTATTACATAGATGATATTTGCCGTGTGGGCTCTTATCGCGTAAAGTTAAATTGTGATCAAGGTCTCACACTTAAATTTCGGCAACTAGGTGATGAATCAAGAAATTAAAAGTTATATTAAGCAAGGTTCAGGTGTCAATTCATTTTCTTGTAAAGAATTAGTATAAATAAGTAACTTTACATTAAGGTTCTCACAATTAACTCATACAAATCACTTCCAAAGATCAAAAGTTAGTTTGTTTTATAAGGAGGACTGCCGAATTAGGAATTCAAGGAAATTGTGAAGGAAATCTCAACCAAGTATTATGAGTGAAAAATGAACTTATTAAAGTGATTTCATAGCATGTTATTTAAGTTACTGTTTTAAGCATGTTTTTAAGTTAAATGTTTGAGCCATTAGATTTATGAATGATTTCTAAAGCATGAGATTTTGTCAATGTATTTATTTCAAGCATGTTTACTGTCAAATGTTTAAAGCTAAAGAGAAAAAGAACTTATCAAGGTATTATTATGTTTAAAGGTTTGCTTTTATGCGAAAAGGTTCTTAAAAGGGTTTGATGGTTATGTTTAAAGGTTTATTCTATTGAACAAGGATTCTTGAATGGTTTGAAGCTTATGGTTTCATAAATGTTTTATTGAAACCAAGATGTCTCAAAACTGCCCTAATAGGGTAGGATAAGGGGCGCCAAGGTGAGGTAAGGACACTTACCTTAGGAATTGGGCTAGGGGCACATATCTCGCAGGAATAAGAATTGGGGATACCCATCTCTAAAATTTAGAGCTAGTATTGAGGAACCTCTACCATCGCGTAGGAGTAGATACTTGGGTTTCAAAAAGAAAAAACAGGAATTTGACTTACTGTTTCTTAAATGTTTGCCAAAGTTAAAGTATTTATGCTATCATGATGTTTATTGTTTAAAAAGGTTTATGAAAAGTTATTTAGAAAAGCTATCACTCACGGGCTCGTTTAGCTCACACTCTTCAAATGTTTTCTACTTTCCAAGAACAAATTGTGTTGCTTGGGATGCTAAACTTACTATTGTTAAGCTAATTTGATTCTAGTTGTTTAAGGGTTAGAGTTAGTCTGTTTCATTGTAATTTTGGTTGTTGTAAAATGTCTGTGTAAACCCATTTAAAGCATCTTTATTGAAAAGAGTTGCATTTTATTTGTGTTTAAGTTTGTATGTATGTTATACCTTTTAGCTTCTGCTTGCATTTATCATTTAAGGTTGAAGGTTAAGGGTCAGTTAGTGTCGTTTAGAAGGAAAGCAATATCGGTTGGCTTCACGCCACATCTCAAGCCTAGTAAGGAGGAGCTTTGGGTTGGGGTGTGGCAAAAAGAACTCAAGCGCAACCCATATTATAACAAATATAAAGATAGGTCTTACATAGACTTTTGAATACAAACTATAGTCTTCTTGACTCAAAACCCACAACCTGTTATAATTCTATCCTAAGTATAATTACGAAACTATATGTACACATAAGTACAAAATGACTTAACAACATACTAAAAAAAAGACAGGACCCTCTAGCAGAGTGACAGTAGTGTATTCGGCTTTGAGAAAATGATCTCTACATAAAAAGTGGGAAAATAATTTTGAAAGGGTGAGCTGAAAAGCCCAGTAAATAACTAGATTTTAAAACAAGCGTTTATAATGCAGGAAAGAATATAAACGAAGTTGAGTTATGGATAAAAAATACTCTAATTACCACTAAACTATTTAATAATTAACATGCTTAAAAATTTCTAATTAAAACAAATTAGGATTAAATAAAATACGAACTCTCGTAGCTTCTCGATTTCTCGATAACTCCTCATGAACACAAACAGAGACCACCACTAATGTTGACCCGTTATTCTCCAGACTAACAATCAAATTGTGGAACCCAAAAGGTGGAAGAATTCTAACGAGAGATATGGAAATTGGAGGAGGGAATTAGATTGAAGATTTATGAGAGAAAACCAATTAATATGATTTTATAAAATAAAAAACCATATCAAAATTTCAAAAGTCTTTTAATAATTGAAAAAAAATCTTTAAATAGCCTAATTACATGTAACTATTGCATGTAATTAGTTCACCCAAGTGTCTTGGCCTCAGGCTTTGAGGTCCACCTTGTTGTTTTATAATAATATTACCTTTTCAAAAAAAAAAAAAATTAGTTCACCCAAATTCAACACCTCACTTTCCACTTACAATTAGTGAAATTAGTCACCTTGCATTTTCTCTTAGTGGACTTAGTGTCATCACCATGAGCTTCCACTTAGCCCACAAAGAGTTGGTAGGATTACTGAATAAAATGTTGGATTTTCTCACTAACTTTAGTCAAAAGGCAAAATGGTCATTTGATCTTTCAAGTCAATGTCAAACTTTGACTTTGTCTAGTCAAAAGTCAACATTTAACTTTTTACCATTTTGTCCGTCTTGACTAATTTCGACATCTCAAGCATGAATCCAATCACACTTGAATATTAAGTCAGTCAAAGTTTGACTTTTTAAATTAAAAAGTCAACATTTTGACTTCTTACGAATTTGACCATTTCCATCAATTTTGAGCTTTTGAATATGAATATGTATTTATATTTTTAATATTTAAATCACATTTAAACATAAATATTTATCTCAAACTTATAACCGATGGTTATATCACATATATTTGTCGATTTGTCTCTCTTTACCTAATTCGAACAATTTGAATTATTCTAACATATTGTTTTAAGTTAATTCCATATGAGCTTGCAAAGGAACCTAATGGACCTATTGATCATGGTTTCCAACGATCCAAGATTAACTGACTAAACCCTTTTAGACCAAGCTAATCAACATTCGTTAACTAATAGGTCAGTCCACTAAAGTCTCGTAGTTGTACTCCTCTCGTTATAGACATATTTGTGTTCATATGATATAATCATGATCAGTAAGTTAATCCTTCACAGGTTGTTCATAATCTTAGCTGGGACAAAATATTGTTTTACCCCTGAGATTACATCTTACTCCTTAAATCCCATTGATCCACTATTGAACAGTTGGTTTAAGGTCCAACCTATAAACTGAATCCCTTTCGGGCCAATGAAAGGGTGAGGCCCCTTCTTCGAAACTTGGATTTAGTTCTTAAGAGAATAACCTATCCACTAACCTTAAAGCGAGTAGGAGTGAATTTCGTCTTGCACCCTATGTCCCTAGTCATCAACCCAGTCTCACCTCTGAAATGGAAAGCTTGTTGGGCCAGTGTTGTGTGAACAGAAGTTCACAGTTATCTTAGAATTAAGATTAAGTTACCTAGATCATCTATAATAGAAATAGTCAATTTATACAATCAACAGTGATAACTTAAAAGTGATTATTTCATTGTTCCAATCTTATGTAAACTCTTTACATAGGATGCCTCCACTTTCATGTCTCTACATGAATGATTCAAGATCACATTGTTTGTACTAACTACAAAGCAGGTTGCATCCATAGTGTTTCCAGAATAAGGCGTCCAACCTTCTTCATACACTATAGACCATTTGGGTTATATACTCAAACTTGATCCACGTTTAGGACTCTACATAAAGTTCAAGTCTACACTAGATAGCCTCGGGATCTTAGTTTATTGGATTCAAGGTTATAATATTCTATTTTCACTAATAAGTCCTCAATAACCACTTTATTAAATAGAATATAATTTTAAACTACAAACTATGAGTTTTATGACATAAAATCCAACATATAAAACATTTAAGCAATAAACTCGTTAAACATTTAAATCATTTAATTCAACAAACATTTTACGACAATTTCTCAAACACCAACTTTTCTTTGTCTATAACTCAAGAATCAAATCCTTAGGAGATGACAAAGCTAAATCAACACCAAATTCAAACCTCATCCACGATAGTAGAGTAAGATCAATACTATCGGACCATTCTTAGAAATGGGCATCTCAATTCAACCTCAAAGATAAGTGTCCCCACCTTAAATCCTTAGAGATATGTGTCCCTACCTCAAAATTTCTCTATGCATAATGTGTTATCTTGCAAGGCTATAAAGATAACTTGGTATAGACTAAAACATGCTTTAAATCTCAAACTTTATTAAAAACAATAACCTACCATGTTTAAGAAATCTCTTGCACTTAGAAAACCTCAAAACCATAAATCACGCTTATCAAATACATTTATAAACTAAAATGCTCATAAATCAATTATATTTCCTCTTGCTAGCCAAACATACACCACAACAAACACATACTTATCAAATAATTTAAATACCTCACATGCTTTAGAAATAACTTGCAAATCAAATCAAACTCAAGCATGTTAAAACTTTTGGGCTAGCAAATACATATAAAAATATCTATTTGAAATTTATTTTGTCACTTACAGATATGAGCTCAGTCCTCAGTCTATAAATTTACCCAATTTCTTTTTGACCTAAATAATGATATAATTAAATCCGAATTAATCCCTTATGATAAAAAAATATCCAAACTTTATTAAAAGTTATAAGAATATAAAAAAATGCCCAAAAATAGAATTTTAGCACGATTGGCATACAAGCATGGACGACAAGCTCGGCACAAACGCACGCGGGGCCCAAGGGCCTGGTCATGTATTAACCCTATGTGTATATGTATGTCGCGCGTCCCTTGGCCACTTTCCATGTCACGTTGGATGCCCTATACACTCATGGTTAGCTGCATGGCTCTGGCCTATGCTTACCAAATGTTCAACTAACCTGTTTAACTTATTTTTGTGTACAACATAGCCTTTTATGTCCTGAAGCTCAGTTCACACTCAAACTTGCCCAGATGGCTTGATTTTTATCTAGAACCTAATCCCAATTTTGGAGGTTAATAACTAAAAATCCATAACTCCAATGAGAAAAATTCCTTTTACAAAGTTGTTTAGAAATATCTTAAATAACTTACCTCCAAATTCCAGTCATAAAGTCCAAGTAGTGGTTTTTGTAGCTTTAAAACACTCAGCACTATCCAAATTTCCTTTAAAAAATGATATTTTGATCTTTTCTCAATTGGTTGGATATCTTCCTTACATCTTAAATTGAAAGCCTTACCTAAAAAACTAGACTCAAAATAGAAGCTTTTGGAACTATGTTTAGAGAAAATGCACTAGTAAAATAGAAGCTCTGTCCATTTGAAAATGACCTATTTATATAGGAACCTTTGCATGACTTTGAAATACCACTTCCAGCTTGCATGGTTACCTCTCTACACCTCATGCTTACTAAAATTTAAGTGTTTACATACCATGACACCTGGAAACCATTCAATCACAAGGCTCTAAGCACCAAAGACCTTTATTCGCCTAACCTCCAAACCATTTTACAGTTAACTCGCATGGGTTAAGTGGCCTCATGCCTCAATGCATTAGAGGTTTGCTAGACACTCCTTACTAGCGAGTTTTCATAGACCTCTCTTCGTGTGCCTTCAAATCCATGGCCACATGGCCACCTTGCCTAGACCTTGTCTTTCCCTCAAAGCACAGATAAACGCCTAGCATGCCTTGCTTGGCCGCCTAGTAAAGCTTTCCTCGCCTAGGGTGTGTCTTCGTCGCCAAACTTCTTGTCCTTAGAGGTTTCCTTAACATGGTTGGTCTTCCAGCCATGCTCAACGCCTAACACTCGGCTGCCATTTAATGAAGACAAAAAGTCCACTCGAGAAAGTGGACTTTGAGTTATTGGGCTATGTTATTGCACGAACATGCAATTTGCATGTGAATTCCCTCTAAAATAGCCCTTTTATTTGATGAAAAAAAAAGTTTGGGTTTTAGTTGGCCTAGATTTTTCTCTAAAATTTTCTTCTCCAAAATTTTAAACATCCATGCCTAATTCATTTTTATTTTCATCTCTTTTCTCTCTCCCAATTCCTTTATCTAATGGGTCCCACAACCTGGTTCTAAGTCAAGAGGATAGTTGATCAACTCTAATGGTGGTTCTGTTGGGATTTATGTCCTAAAACCCGTAGATTATAAATATAATCCACTGACCATTATTAATAAAGTGTTATTATTAAAATAATTCTTATTGATTATATTATTAGTTTTGTCTTAATAATCCAAATCTAATAAACTAACATCCTAAGCTGTTTAATGAGTCTTGAACAGTATGTAGAGACATACAGGGATCAATGTTCGAGATCAGCTTCAAGGGTCTATTATATAGGGATAAGGCTGGGTACCTTATCATGGTAATACTATGGATTCGAATCACTTTATATTTGATACAAACACAATGATCCAACGCGTTCGTGTAGTTGACATACGAGTGGGGATATCATATACAATGAGTTTGCATAAGACTGGACCGCGAAATAGTAACCACTAGATGTAACTCCTTTAACTAGTTAGGTTTCTATTTCACTAGGATGACCTAAGTATCTTAATCTTAATCCTGAGTGTATTATGAACTACTATTCGCGAGGGATTGTCCTTTGATTTGTACAAGTGAGAGTGGCCAGATCGTCGACTCAATAAGCTTATCATTTTGGGGATAAGACCAAGTAGGAAGCAGGAAACATAATTATACGAAATGGAATTCACTTCTTCCTTACTTTAGGATAAATAGATGACTGTTCCCTTAAATGGTGTCTCTAGGTTTTGAACAAAGGGTCCTATCCTCTTCAAGGCACGAAAGGGGTTTCTATTTATTGGTAGGACGATAAGCAAGTTGTTCATGAGAGGAGCATTGATATTTAAGGATTAGAGGTAACCCAAGGGTAAAAAGGTAAATTGACCCGGTGGTGTTATGAACACTCGTGAATGACTAACTTACTGTTATTCGTCTATATCCATGGACACAAAAATATATCTATAGTGAGAAAAGTTCAGCTGTGAATCTTTAGTGGAGTGTACACACAGTTAACAAATATTAATTAATGTGGTTTGAGTTTAGCCAATTAATCTCATGTCGTTGTAACTTCTGATCTGTAGGTCCATTAGGTTTCCTTCCTAGCTCGTAAGTGTAATGAGATTTATCTATATTGGTTGTAATTTAAAATGTTCAAAGTTACTTTGGGAATTAGTATAATGTATAGTGATACATTAGAATATAAAGTTTATCAAAATTTATTATATAAATTTAAATTTAGATACTATTCAAAATTAATTTATAAGAGAAAATATTTGAATGAGTTTGTATATATAATTTAATGTGAATTGGATTCATATTAAAATTATTGGTTATGAGAGAAACTTATATTTAAATATGATTCAAATTTAATTTAAGTTAAATATAAGATATTCAATTTAGCTATTAATTAATTGAAGAATTAATTAATAGTTTAATTTTATTTAATTAAATTAAGATAAATCTATAAGATATTAGAGAGATCTTCATTCAAATAAGATTATATTTATTAAATATGATTTAATTAATTATATTAAAGGAGCATTTTTAAAAATAGCAAAATAAATTAAAATATTTACAAGTTCTAGCAAAACTTTGGATTCTATCAGTGATAGTCTTCTATCACTATAGCATATCAATGACTATTAATGATAGAATTTGCTATAAGTGTAGGTATTTTGTCAAATTTGCTATTTTTGAAACTTTTTCTAATATAAATCTATAAGATGTTGGAGAGATGTTCATTTAAATGAAATATTAATTAATTATTAACTAATTGATTAATGGTTAGTTAATTAGTAGATTTGAAATATCTATTAATTTAATAGAATCCTACGATTCTCTCCAACTCACTTTCCTATTCCAAGAAGGAAAAAGAGTTATAAAAATCTAGAAGAAAATGATTTTCTTTAATGAATTTTTCAAGAAAAAAAAGCCAAGGTTTTTGCTCTCTGCAAAAAGAAAAAAGTTTCTCTCAAATATCTCTAAACCTTTTTCCATCCCAATTGGTTCCCACAAACCAATCTCATCCTAAAGAATAGAAAGATCTCTGACGGGTTTTGTCCCCAATTCGTTGGTTTGTAGATTCAGAGTCGTCAACAAAAGTAAGTTTTCTGTATCTTTTAAATTAAAAGTGTGCTTAGTTTTTAAAGGAGATTTTGATTCTAAATTTTGTCAATATACTAGAATTTTGGGATTCCCAAATTAATTTGAGGAATGATTCTGTAAAATCTTTTGTTGTCATAAGGCTTTTATCCCTTCAAATTCGAGTCGAGTTCACGTGAAGATTTTCAAGAAATCAAAGCTACGAAGGTTAACTTTCTCAAAACTCTAATTTTTATTAATTTAAGGTTTCATGTTAATTAAGTGCAATTATAATAGAATTTTGATTTGTAGAGTAGCATGCCTAAATTCCTTCATGTGGTATATGTCCTTGGAGGCTATTTAAACGACTTTGGTCATCTATATTAACCTCAAAACACCTAACATCATGCAAAATGCCTCCCCCTTACTTCGGTTATCTACTACAACTTAGTAAGCTCCTTTTTAACCCTTCTTTGAACTACTATTTTAACTTAATCCTAGTCTTCAACTAATCTTAAATCCAACTCCTCCACTTGTTTTATTAGAAGACTTATAAATGCTATAGTTTAGGGTTTATTGTGAAACTCCAAAATTTCTTAAACCCTTGGAAATTATTATGTTGGTCAAGGATAGGAGAAAATAAAATTTATAAAAAAGAGAATAAAATACTTGGAAGCTTAAAAATTCAATATCTAGGTTCAAGAGGAGGAGAAAAGTTGGAATTTTAGCTAAATGTTTAATAATTGTGTTTAAAGGTTATTTTGGAATGGTTTGAGCAACCAAAAGAAGGAAAACAACCTCTAAAGAGGTTAGCTTGCGTTTAAGACTGGACATTTAAGGTCATACATCATGCATTTGGGAGGTTATGTTTAGCTTGTGGTTAGGTGTTTGAGACTTGTGTTGGACGACAAGACAAACATAAAGAGGGCCATGTGATTGGAGTTGAGGCAAGGATAGGCAAGATAATCTCCAAAGAGGTTATCTTGACGTTGAAGGTTGTCCATGAGAGGTTGTTCATGCGAGGAAGCCTAGGCAAGGAAGGAAAAGAGGTTAGCAAGTTTGCGGCCAAAGGACTTTGTGTTGAGAAGTTGTCGGCCGAGGAAGGCATTCGCTAGGCTAGGCATTTGGCTATGTGTTTAGAGGTTAGCACAAGGCTTGTTGGACAAGGAAGCAAGCCTAGGCGAGGAAGGTTGCTGGGCGGCCAAGCTATGCGAGTAAGCCATGGAGGTTATCCATGTGATTAAAGCAAACTGTTAAAGTAAATCCAAGTGTTATAACCATCTCATCATGCATTTTGTAGTCAAGTAGGATGTGGATGTTGAGGTGTAAGTACACGTTTAAGAGGTGAGTCTAATCAAGGATTAAGTGTCACATTAATCTCATGTAAGGAACTCTATAGATAGGTCAACTTCAATATTGAGTTTCTCATAACTCACTCGTGCAAAATTACTCAAATTGATCTTAAAAGTTCATAAATTGAGTCTAGTTTATGAGAGATGGCTGATGTGCATTTTGGATTCAAGGAGGTTTTTGATCAAGAGAAGGTGAAGTCATTTCTCAAGTGAATCTGAGCAAGGTATAATTCCAAAGGGCTACAAGACTCATTACTTGGAATTAGCCCTTTGGAATTTTCCTTCGCAAATTTGAGGTAAGAAATTTAACTCATTTGAGAGAAACTTTGTAGAAGAATTTTTTATCAAAAGAGTTATGGATATTTAATTATGATTTTTCAAAATTGGGTCATGATTCTAGAAGTTATTCAGTGTTATAGGTAGTGGCCAAGAGCCTTGGATGGTTAGGAGAAATGGGCATGCGTTTTGGTCATAGAGGTTATTTTGGGTCAAGTTGCACACACATGACAAGGCCATGACACAACTGAGCAGCAAGGCATGCACTCAGGTTGCACACATGACCTTGCCTTAAGAGGTTAGCACGGTGCACACGATGTATGAGAAGCACAACGTGCGCCAAGCACGCGAAGGGCGTTGGGTAAGCGACAAGCACACGTGCGGCAACCCCATTGCGAAGTTAGCACGCGACAGTACCCCACCTCAGTGAGGTTAGCACCCGACCATGCCCCAGGCCATGTACGAGCGGCTAGCCCCATCCACCATGTCAATAGGCACCAGTGGGCTGTTTTCGAGCTGTTTTAGGTTGTCTTGATATTTCTGGAAAATTTAAGAAAAGTTTTAGATATTTTCATGTTCAAGGAACAAGATAAGAATTAATTATGAATTTTTCAGATCAAGGAAGCTTGAGAGGAATCTCACGACCAAGAGTATATTCAAGTGACAGTGAATAATACATTGATTTCAAAATGTTTTGTTAAACATGTTTTCAAGCTTTACAAGCAATAGCTTGTAAGTAACATCATGTTTTAAATGTTATTTATTAAACATGATTTGTAAATGATTTATTAATAATGATTTCAAGTAATGATTTTTCAATTTCAAGCAATTCTTTATGATAAATGTTTACTAAAATTATATTTCAAGCTACGTTATGATTTGATGATCAAGGAAATGTTTACATGTCTTCAAATGATTTTATCTATGCCCGAATATATCATGAGACCTATTGTATACAAGTGGTTAATTCAATACTGATAGTACGATTGACAAACCTACTTTTAACTATGGGTCATTAGGAAGGGTATATATTTATGACTTAGAGGGGGATAATTTTCCATCGATTGTCTTGTCTTCTGACGAAGGGCATACTGCCAGTGGCTATGGAGGACTGTTTTCAAAAAGCTATTCAAATGTTTCAAGTTTCATGTGATGACTGTTTACTGATAAATGTTTTTAAGCTTCTATTTTCTACTAAAATCTTTATGAAAACATGTTTTCTAAAACCGTCGCTCACTAAATCTTTCGACTTACCCTTTCAAAAACGTTTTTCCTCTTTTCAGTTACAGATTTTGGATCTCCGTATGCTTAATTTACTGGTTCCAGACCAATTTAGTTTTCTTTATGCATGGACATTGTTTTGTTTCAAATTAATAATGTGATTGTTCAAATACTTATATTCATGTTTTGCTTGTTATCCATGATACATTTTATTAAAATACTCCAAATGGGTCACACTACAGTTTAAAGAATTTCAAGTTAAAAAGACTTTCATTATTGATTGTTTCACGTTTTTATGTCATGTGACGTTAAGGTTTTCACGGAGGCGAACGACTTTGGCTGACATCACGTCACGTCTCGGGTCAAGCAAGCAGGTGTCCAGGACGGGGTATGACATTTATAATCAAAGGTTTGGCAATGGGGTTGGGGCGAAGCGGGGGACACTCCTTATCCTCGTCTCTGATTCCCCGTTTCTGTTTTTTTAATTATTTTTTATTTAAAATAAATTTAAATTAATAATAATATATATTTTATCAATTTTTTATTTAAAATTTAACTAAAAGAATTAAATTAAGGTTAATTTTCATAAAAGGAAATTGTCAAAAATAGCAAATTTGAGAAAATATTTACAATATATAGCAAAATTTTCAGATTTTATCAATAATAGACAGTGATATGCTTCTATCAACTGGCATTAATAGACAGTTATAGAAATCTATTAGTTTCTATCATTGATAGAATCCAAAACTTTGTTATAGCTTGTAAATATTTTAATTTATTTTGCTATTTTTAAAAATATCACTTTCATAAATGTAATAAAATACCAAAATAATTACAACTCGTGTAACAAAACAAAAAGCTCATGAAGCCGATAATATATTTTCATAAATTTCATATTTTTCTTTGATATTGTAGACAATTCGTCACTTCTCTTTCTTCTTCTTTGCGATTTGTTCATCTTCTCTTTCGAATTTCTTCAGCTTCTCTTCCAGATTTTCTTTTTTGTATTTTTATTCTTCTTTTTCTTTCTTTCTTCATCTTCTCTTTCTTTCTTCTATCTCCTCTTCTAGAATATCAAGATTGTTAAAACATCACTTTGATATGATATAAATGATTGCATACATAGTCAATACGATCGTTTGGATATGGTCTAAATGATCACTTACCTAGTCAACATAATCGTTTAGATTTGAAACCCTTTTCCCATCGTTTAAAATGAATTACACGATTGTGTGGATATGATGTAAACGATCGCGTACCATAGTCAACCCGATCGTTTAGCATGGTTAACACGATCGTTTAGATTTGAAGCATTTTTTTTCATTGTTAAAAAGAACTACACGATCGTGTTGATACTACCTACACGATCATGTACCATTTCCTACATGAGAATAAAAATCGTTTAAAAGAATAATTATATGCACACGTGTGACCTATTAATCACTTATTAACTAGGATATTTTTTGTATTTTCTATTGTGGGACTATGAGCTTTTTTCGTTTTTAAAATTGTTCTATACATTGTAAATATTTTTTTAATTTGTTATATTTTAAGAAGAAAAACCCTTAAATTAATTTAGGAGAATTTTTTAAAATAGAATAATTGACTAGCAAAATCTTAATCCAAGCCCAAAATGGATAACTAAAATTTTAACCCAAGCCAAAAGTATCTATTGTTTTTTGGGTCTTTAACTAAGATAGCCTAAATTGTTATATCATATTACATAATAGACCTAAATTTCTAATAAATTTCACAAATGTCCTAAATGGACCTATATATTACATAAATGTGGGCACAAATTACATATATACTCATTCCTAATATTAAATTGATTATAAATAAAAAAAAGAAAAGAAAAAAACATGGGTTACGGTTTAGGAAAGAAGTCAACGACAATTCAAACTTTCCTTCTTCGAACACCGCTTTCGGGTTTAGGGTTTAGGGTATATTAAGTATATTTTAGATATTCCATTAATTGGTGAACTAAATAGGCAAATAAAACAAAATTTTGGATGACTTACTATATAATATTATTGTATATATGGAGTAGTATATATGTGTACATAATACAATGGAATAAAAAGTTAACACGTTCTAGGTAAAGTATGATGTAATTTAATGACGAATAATGCAACGAATTGAAAAAGAAAACTAACTGAAAGTTTGATGAGAACGAAAGAACAAAATAAATCGAAGACCAAATAGGAAGTGATAAAGAACGATATTGAAGACACACGAAGTTATGGAAGAAAGGAACGAAATTTAAGGATGAAGTAAATGGTGTAAAAAATATGAAGTCGTTGCTAGAAGAAAAGACCAAAAAAATTGAATGATGAAGTGGTTGCTGACGTCAGATGAAAGCTTTCAGGATGTTAACATGGTGTGGATAATATGTTATACAATTATAATTAATTATTATATTGTTCCATATTAGAAAATATCTTGTTTTACTTAATTAAAAAATTATTTCTAATTTATTTCCATAATAAAGTTACACATTTTAAATAAGGAACTTATCAAAATTATAATTATTATATTATCCCATATTAGAAAATATTTTTTTATACTTAATTAAAAAACTATTTCTATTTTATTTCCATGATAAAGTTACAAATTTAAATAAGGAACTTATCAAAATCATAATAAATTGAATTTAACGTGAATAAGGAAATAATTTAAATTTAATTTCGAATATTATATATAATTAATAATGATGATAAGGTTATAATTGTCCAAAAAATATACGAATTCCTAGTTAAGAAAATAAATTTTAGTTTAGGACATTTATGAAATTTCATAGTTAATTTAGGTGTTTTGTCTAAATATTTCTTATTTTTTTTCTATAAAATATAAATACTTTCCATTTTCTTCTGTTTATGTAAATTCTCTATTAATTTAATTATTAAATGAAGAAAAAAAACAAAAAAAAAACTATATGCTACTGTTTTAATTATGCCATATATTAAAAAAAAAATTATTCAAGGTAGAGTCGACAACAGTTGGGCAAAAACAGTTATCGAGAATATGGTCACCCAAAGTTCTAATAAATATCTAATTTTATTAATTTATTTTAATAACTTTTTAAAATGTTGGGATGCTTCTATTACAATCACAAAAAAATAATCACTTTATTAATAATACTTCGTAAATCAATTTAAAGTAATTTTTTATTTTTTAAAATCAAATTTATTTTATTGCCAAATACGATTATTTTAGATAAAAGTGATTTGGACAATAACAAGTGATTTTAGCCAAGTCAAAATTACTTCCAACCACTTTAGCAGCAGTGATTACTATAGTTTTAGAATAGTTCTTACTCCAAATGCTTCCTAATTATCATATCAAAGTTTGATAATTCAATCACTTCCATGACTGTCATACTAAAAATATTCAATATATCTATATATATACATACTACCTTAAAAGGAGGCTAAGAAGAAAATAATTTTTTGACTTCTTTATCCTCAACAAATTTTTAATTTATAAAATTATTCTTCATATTAATGTCAATCCACATATATTTATTGGTCATTTTTAAAAATGATAATAATAAACAATGAAAGAAAACCCCATCATCTCTTCCTAGGTTTTGTAATAAATAATTATTTAATTTACATTTCTAATAAAAGAAATACCAAAAGTATTTTTTTTACAACTTAAATAGTTTTTCATTTAATTATAATTTATTATAGAATCTCAAAAGTTCTACAATACGAAGAGTTTTGTAACTTTTTTTTATCAACTACTCTAAACAAAAGTTTGCTCCATCATTTTTCACTAACAATTTTACCAAATATTTCTCAAATATCGCACTTTTCATTTTTTTTTTATTCTTTCACTTTATTCTTCTCCATGCACATCAAATTGATAATATATTAGTTTGATAAAAGTTCTACATTTGTCAAGTTTTGTAACTATGTTTACCGTCTAACATCATCAAATTATGTCATCCAATTAGAAAGAATCATTCTACAATATATGGTAAAACTTTTAAGTGATCAAGAAGATATTACGTCATCTAAATTGCACATGTGTAGTTCCAAGTTGTAGCAACATGATATTTATAACTGAATGTGTATATTTTGTAAAATGTATTTGATCTCAAATACCGATCAAAGAAAATATATATTTTCATATTATCATTGATATTAATTGTTTTATGTAAAAAAAAATTTCATTATTTTTCTATTGTTTGATGTATGATAATTTTTAAATTTTCTTATTTTATATTATGCAATAACTAAATATGATAAAATAGTATAAGTTAAATCATCAATTAAATTTTGTAAGCGTATATATACATACACAACAAACCAACTTCTAAAGTTATTCATAAACTTCTTGATATTCATTTAAAATTACATTCATTACATTTAAGAAAATGTTAATTTAATTACTACCTTCTCCGATTGTAACTACAATTTAAAATGGTGTTAGACAAAAAGAAACATGTATTGGATTTGAATTTTTCATTATACCAATTTACATTAATAATAATCATCAAATCAATGTAAATAAAGTGATTATAAATTGTGGAAGTTACAAATTTGTATTTAATTCAATGAAGGTTTAATTTATGCAATTCCACTATTTTCACTTAATTTTAAAATAGAAATGTAGCTCAATTGTAATTTGAAGAGTTACATTCTCAACATCCTACATAACTTTTCATGACTAAAATATAATCTCTCTGACTATAATGTTATGTTTAAATGCATTAATGAACAGTATCTTATCTAAATTATCCAAGAAAAATTGTAGTGAATAGTAAAAAGATAGAAACAATTTATAAAATATAGCAAAAATTTTAAATATGGTACAAAGAATTTGATGAATTTGGCTATATTTGATAAATAATTTCAATATTTTACTATTTTTGAAAATGACTTATTATTCCAACCTTTATATACTTTTAATAAAACACACGCATGTGATAAAAACACTAGTATATATAAAAGGGGTGATATTGATACTCAATGCCAAGTTACAAAGGGTTGAGTGATTTATATTGTGTTGAACGTGGTTTATTAGATGTCTATTGAAATCCTGAGAAAGGCATCGAGATCAAAGCAGCCAATTAAGTAATTTCCCACTTTACTCCCCACCGTAATTACATCAGTTCCCTAAGCACAAGCTAAAAAACATGGAAAATGGTTCAAAGTTTTACACAAATGCTAAGTCATTGAGGTTCTAAAAAAGAAAAAAAGAAAGAAAGAAAAAAGAAAAAAAGAAAAAAAGAAAAGGATAGGTAAGAACATTACAACATTGACTCTTTGGGGGAAAACAGGGGTAGGCAACACTTAAATCCATAAATGTGTATAACATACAGAAATGACCGACTTCAAGATAACAAAGCTAACACTAACACAATTAGTTTCTAAGAAATGCCACTGTGGCAACACGGGATCCAACAGATCCTCCAAAGGTGAATGTCGGGTACGTACGAACATGGCTAAGGTACTGAAATGTAGGCAACAATTCTCCTGGTTGTGTTTCATCAGATGACTCTAGTTCCGCAAAGGAATTAACCCTTCTTTGATTGAAGTTTTCAACTTCTTGCACAAGTTCATCTTTTGTGCTGTTACAAGAAGTGATTACCTACACAGGAATTACCAGTGACAAGTCAGTTTCAGTTGCTGATCTCTTGTTTCATATTTTTCTACGTCTCATTTAATATGAGTATTAGATGTAATAAAAAGGGTCAGTCCCAATTGCATCGCAGTTTCACTGAACGAAGGATGCTATATCTATGCACTAGAGCTCCAAGAGAACAAAACATCTCGATTTTGCCAAAGAACATAAAATGTAAATGGGGAAAAAAAGGCGGAGCTCACAAGCATTTCAAAAATCTCATAAGAATTCTGGTAGCCCCTGTTATTCTACAATATAGTAGAAAGGGGAAGAAAGAGGAAGCACGTGAAGGAAAACTTAGGCAGTGAGAAAGGGACCAGAATGGGGCCAGAGTTAGTTAGAAATATGTTGTATAAGATGGCAAATGGAAAAGAGGGAAGGAGAGTTCATTTTGTGTGGTTGAGTGAAGAGTCTGCAACATTCCTTGAAAGATAGAAAGGCCAGAGGCGTAAGGTTCCTTTTAATTGTTCTTGATTTTCCTTTTACTTGTTTGTTCTTTATTTTATTTGTTTTGAGTTCCGAGTTTAACTTTGAGTTGTAACCATAAACAATACTCAGTTGATTTACGATAAATAGTTCATATTACTTTATATTTCTCAGAATGATATCAATAAATACGAACACACTAGTTGGTGTTCAATCAAATGCCTAAATTACAAGAAATATTCTTGAACTTCGTCCTTTGTTTCAATTCATCTGATATATGAAATCATAGAAATGGATGTATTACATTTACAAGGGGAGGAGGGTGGGGTAAGAAGAGATCCAATTCAAAAGGTATTGCAATATTACGCGACCTATTATAAATGTTTCAAAATTACCTTCGAGTAGAAATCCATTGGAAGTTTGGATGGAAATTGGGACTTGAATGGGTTATCATGGTAACCTAGAATAGCGTGACAGTGTTGGGTCTCAATTTTCGTTTCAAATCACATCTAGACTGTTTCATGTCCCAAATTTCATCCAAACTGTTTTAACGGACTTCTATTCTAAGGGTAGTCTTGAAATATTTTTAGAAGATCGACAGTAATATTGCCTTTTAAAAGAATAAATGTATCTTTTAAACAAAGTGCAAAGTTCAGGCCATCTCATTAAACTATTTGCAAGATGCTACAAATATCTGGATGTTGGAAAACTCTAGAATTTAAAATTTCAGATGGGCATGTTTAGCATGAAGTAGATCATCATATCATTATTATTAGGGTAATTATTGTAAATAGTAAATTAGCAAAAATTTCAAGACTCCAATCAGTATCTATCAGTGCTTTGTCTAATAGTGTCTAGCAGTATCATTGATAGAATCGTGAAATTTTGCTATATTTTGTAAATATTTTAGTTCACTTTGCTATATTTTGAAAATATACCTTCTTCCTTTTATTGATGTTATTGTTACTATTATTATTTCCTACCAGATCGGTGGGAGGGGGTAAAAAAAGGCCTTACCAAAAGCCCACCTGGAGCCACCAGTTTCGATACAGACTCCCAATACATGATCCTGGCAATAATAAAAAGAAATAAAGAAACACCGATTACTTCGACTTTCCATCCAGTAATATCTATCGGAGTGAAACTTTCAAATCTGCAATTATCTATTTACTATACCGCCCATGTTCAGTGGGAGCACGAGTAAGCACCTGTCCAATGTGAAACAGTCCACATACAATTATATTATAGAATGCATGTATTTGCTTATCGTTACCTTTTAATAGGACCATCTGGATGCAATCCTATTGCATCTAAAGTCCCTTTATCCACAACGAGCTGAAATTGGCCTTCCAACTTTGTCTCAAGAACATCATCAACCTAAGTCATGTAAAAGTAAAACAATACAATTATGATGATACCACGATATCATGCAGAAACTAAGTAACAAAACGTTTCTAAATATCTAATAAATGGCCTACTATTTCCTGACTCTCTCTCTTTTGAAACAAGAAAAGGAATAAAAATCAAAAGATAAAACTCCAAAAAGAAGAGAAAAAGAAAGTTACGAACAACAAATGGCTACAACCGACATGCCTCCTGGCTCCTTCAAATACGGTAAAACAAAGGCTACTAAAAAACAAGACCAAAGAAACCCATAAACCAACAAAGAGCAAACTCTGCACAAACCCCAAGCCCGATGAAAGAAGCTTTTGAAAAACCATCAATAAGATTCATGAATCACTCAAGTGTTGAGCTTTAAAATTTTCAGACATGTCCATCCTATTTCTTTTTTTTCTTTTAGAAAAATAAAGTTTTTCATTGATACACTAAAAGAGACTAACGCTCAAATTGCAAGAAAACCAAACAAAATACAAAAACTACCAAAATCGTACAAGAAAAGAAATTACCAGACATGACCATACCAATACACTTGCAACAAGACACTTTCCATTTATAGGGGTAGCACAAGCGTTGAGTTGAATAACTCTAAGACGGTTAATAGCAAATGAGTTCATGAATTTCATGCTCGTAAAACTCTCTAATTCCACTTTCTTTCTGGATCTACAGATGATTTTACATTTGGGTTTACGATGCTAAAACTGCACCATACAGTGCTTGACCGTCAAAAGGCATCGAATCAGCTAGTATGAACCCAAGGGCGTTGTAAAAGCTCTCTACAGCTACAGAGAGTTAGGATCTTTACTTAATAAGAAACAAATTACAGTCAACCTCCTTTCGAGAGGAACTCTCTACAAACAGCACAATTCACATCCAAAAACATAAGTAGTCCCAAAACATTACAAAACTATTTATATAACCCACGTCACCCAACCACTACTTAACCCTGGTTAGGTGAATTACCCAAGCTGCCTCTCCTAACATAAGTGTGGATAGGTGGTCTAACAGCCATTTAACAACTATCCCCATTTGTTTAATAAGTATTTTGTTAATTTATTTACTCAACTTTTAAAAGTTTTTCCAATCATCTCTATACTTCAAATCATGCTTGGTATCAATGATAGACAATATAAAGATGTGATAATTATTTCTAGAAACTCCAATGCAACATAATCTGACAAACAATTGGCTGGATTTATGAAATTGATTAAACAGGTAATCCCCCAGCTCAATTTCATTCCCAATCTGTCTCCTGAATCTAATTTGTCAATTACTGTCCTTTGCTCGAGCAAAAAAAAAAAAAAAATCTAACAGTGTCTATTTAAATCTAATTCTGTAAACAAAGATTTATGGTAAAAGTCTAATTTACTCTTAAATAGTTCTGAAATCTAACTTGACCCAATGACAATTACCAGCTATAAGTCATATTATGCCCATTAGAAATGTGACAATGTGGTTTAGAAAACATTTTAATTCTTTTTTTAAACAAAAAATAGGAACATATATGCCAAAAACTATATATATGTTCTTACAAAGCCAAAAATAAACCTCTATCAATTTTGTAGAAAGTAACTATGTTCCATACCACATCCAATAGAGAGACAGTGTTTTTCATTTCAGCAGTAGAAAGTTTTGTTTCTTGTTATGGAAAAAAAATAGACAGATAGAGAGATAGATTTGCAAAGATTTTGAAAGAGAATAAGTCCGGTAATCAAAACACCCTCAAGCCAAGTCATACCAAAAAATTAATATTGGAAAAACCATCTCGCTCTGCAAGGCTTCTAGCAAGATCTATTGCCCCTTCACTGTAATCAGTTCCTGTCAAATTAGAGAATCTGCAAGCAAGTGCAAGATGATAATCAGTAACTACCGATGCTAAATGCAACTTGCATGTAGTAACTAAAATTTTTCAGTCTTTGTGATAATTTTTCTTTTTATATCCGTAAATGTCCGAGCCAGCTTACGTGCACCTCGACTAATCTCACGGAACAATCTGCCTGACCCTACAACATTTGGGTGTCAAAAAAACTCGTAGGAAATTAATTCCTAGGTAGGTGGCCATCATGGATTGAACCTATGACCTCTTAGATAGATATTGAGACTATGTCTCCCTTTATACCATTAGGCCAACCCATGATGGTTTCAGCCTTTATGATAATGGGGTTCAAAACTAGAGCCTATCACTTAACAATACTGAACAACTAAGGCCCAGCAACTTCTAGTGGAGTACAAAAGTCTAAATCCCCTAGATTAACTGCCACACTACTTCCTGCCAATGCTGCACACACTCAGTAAGAATTTACTTCACTGAAAGAAAAACATACCAAATGGTAGAAAAGAAAAGCCTAAACCATAACCTTTTTTCTAGAAGAAAAAACTCAACAACAATGAAGGAAGATACTTTTCTCTTAAAACTTTTTCATGCCGTTTCAGGATATTATAGTTCAGATTTTGGTGGGCCCTCTTTTGGCCCATAAAATTTAAGATCCAATCCAATTCAGTGAGTGCTCAACAGTCTGAAGTATGGTTTGAAATAAATTAGTGGGTTTTTCATGATAAAACCCTTTCTTGGTCGTTTCATTTTGGATATCCTCATCTTCTTGCCTCCTCATGGTGTTCTCGCTACAAGGGTTTCTCTAGTTATTCAATTCAAAACGTTTGCTTGAATTGGAATGTTTTCATTTGCTCTGTTTAATTTAGTTTGTATCTTTTATTTGAACTTTTATTTTCAGATTCTGAGCATTAGACTCCTTTCATTATATTAATGAAGGTCTCATTAGTCGTTTCCATTGAAAAAATGAAGGCATGCTTGACTTCTCCATCCTTATTGAGGGGGACAGAGAAGCTAAGATGTAGGTAAGGGGAAGGGGTTTCTTTCTCCTCATCCTAAAGTCGCTCTTTTCCTGTTTCTTCATTTCAAAAGATCCAAATAGGAGTATTGAAAGCAATAAACACGCAATCAAGGCTTACGTGAAAACCCGAAAACCGAAAGAAAAACCATGATTTTTTTAGTTTCATTATTTTTCTGATGAACGAATATAATAGGTACAAGAAGGGAGAATAAATAGAATACAATAAGGTGTAAAAAAGAAAAAAAAAAAAAAACTAGAAAATAGGGAAAGTCTTCCATATTCTTTCCAAAAATACTCTAAGGGTCAAGCCCACTAATTCTAACACTCCTCCTCAAGTTGGGACGTAAATATCAATGAAGCCCAACTTGCTAATACAAAAGTCGAAATTTGGTTTGAGAAGCCCCTTGGTGAGAACATCAGCAACCTGTTCGCTCGAAGGAATGTACGAAATGCATTTGCTATCACTGTCAAGTCTTTTTTTAAAGAAATGCCGATCAATATCAACATGTTTCGTTCTATCATGTTGTACTGGGTTGTTAGAAACAATAACAGCGGCTTTATTATCACAAATAAGCTTCAATGGTGTTCTAATGAAGATCTGACAAGACTTTCTGGAGTCGAATTTTCTCGCATATTCCCAAACTCATAACTCTGTATTCGGCCTCAATGCTGCTCCAAGCCACAACACTTTGCTGCTTACTCCTCCAAGTTACAAGATTACCCCAAACAAAGGTACAATAACCGAAGGTAGACTTTCTATCACCAATAGATCTCGCCCAATCCGAGTCAGTATATGCCTAAATGGTCTTTCTATCTGTTTTTCTATACATCAACCCTTTACCAGGTGTTGTTTTCAAGTATCTCAGAATTCTGTTGACAGCTTCCATGTGTTTCTCATAAGGAGCTTGCATAAACTGGCTGACAACACTCACAGCAAAGGAAATATCAGGACGGGTATGAGATAAGTAAATCAATTTACCCACAAGGCGCTGATATTATTCTTTATCAACTGGAACTTGATCATCAGAGTTTCCAAGTTTACAATTGAATTCAATAGGAGTATCAACAAGACGACATCCCAACATACCTGTCTCGATTAGCAAATCAAGGGTGTATTTTCTCTGAGACACGGAGATACCTTGTTTAAATCTGGCCACCTCCATTCCAAGGAAATATTTTAAATTACCCAAATCCTTGATCTCAAATTCATCACCCATTCTCTACTTTAGTTGACTGATTTCTGCCTGATCGTCTTCAGTCAAAACAATGTCATCCACTTAAACTATTAGAACAACAATCTTCCCTATCTTGGAAACCTTTGTAAATAAAGTATGATCAGAGTTCCCCTGACTGTATCCTTGGGACTTGACAAAGGTAGTGAATCTGTCAAACCATGCTCTGGGAGACTGTTTTAGACCATATAGAGATTTCTGGAGTTTACACACCTACTGACCAAACTGGGCTTCAAATCCAGGTGGGGGGCTCATATAGACTTCCTCCACAAGGTCTCCATTCAAAAAAACATTCTTAACATCCAGCTGGTATAGAGGCTAGTCTTTGTTCACAGCAACAGATAGCAGAACTCTAACAATATTCAACTTAGCAACTGGAGAAAAAGTTTCTGAATAGTC
>JBBPDI010000023.1:14918216-14930088 GCA_037974545.1 Cucumis variabilis
TTTTCTATCATGTGTTCTGCTTCAGAATTGATGTCTACATGTGATGGTAGATTAGCAAGATCAAAAGTAAGTCTAGGACTTTTGGTGTAGACAATTTCGAAGGGACATCTCCTTGTTGATCTATTTTTCATGTTATTGAATGAAAATTCTGCTTGAGCTAATGCTAGATCCCACTGTTTAGGTTTTGACCCACTTAGGCAACGGATTAGGTTCCCCAGAGTTCTATTAGTAACTTCTGTCTGTCAGTCTGTTTGTGGATGGGTTGTAGTGCTGAATTTGAGTGTAGTGTCTAGCTTTTTTCATAGAGTGCACCAAAATGGCTTAGGAACTTCACATCTCTGTCTGAAACGATGGATTTAGGTATGCCGTTTAGTCGAATTATCTCTCGGAAGAAGAGATTAGCGATATAGACTGCATCATTAGTCTTCTTGCAAGGTAGGAAATGGGTCATTTTGCTGAATCTGTCAACCACTACCTACCATTACAACATCATGCTGTCTTTGAGTTTTTGGCAATCCTAAAACGAAGTCGACTGATAAATCCTCCCATATGGTTATAGGTCTAGGTAAAGGGTTGTATAATCCAGCATTGGTGCTGGTCCCTTTAGCAGTTTGGCAAATAGGGCAGCGTCTCACAAAGTTGTTTGTGTCTTTTCGTAGCTGAGGCCAATAGTACCTGGAGGATAGTATTTCGAACGTTTTATCTTGCCCAAAGTGGCCAGCTAGGCCTCCAAAGTGTGCTTCTTTTAGTAGAGCTTCTCTTAGGGAGATGTGAGGTATGCATAGTTTTTCTCCTTCGAATAAGGAGATGATGAGCGCATTTATACCATGTTTGGTTGAAGTCAACACCATCTTCATATAAATCAGGTAAATGCTTGAATGCTATCACTTCAAATGATAATATGGAAAGTAAGGAATGCATTCTACTAAGCACATCAGCTACCTTGTTTTCTTTTCCACTTTTGTGCTTGATAACAAAATCAAACCTTTGTAAGAAGGAAATCCATCTGGCATGCATCTTGTTGATAGATTTCTGAGTTTGAATGTATTTTAGGGAGAAGTGATCTATTATTAGGATGAATTCTTTAGACAGTAGGTAATGTTCTCACTGCTTTAGGGTAATGGGATAGCTCGATTGAGATAGGGTAGCTCCAATACCTGTTCCACAAGCATCTACTGCCACTTCCAATGGTTGGGAAAAGTCAGGAAGTCTCAACACTGGAGTGCTACTCAGCTTTTTCTTCAATAATTCAAAGCTGTCTTGTTGTTTCTTTCCCCATAGAAAGGCTCCTTTCTTCAAACAGTCTATAATAGGTGCGGCAATGGTGCTGAAATTACAGATAAACTTTCTGTAAAATGAAGCCAAGCCAATGAAGGCTTGTACTTCCCTTGTTGAAGCTGGTGTTGACGAGTTTCTGAATGCCTCCACTTTTTTTTCATCCATTAGGATATGAATCTTCCTGATAATGAAACCCAAAAGGCTATTTCTTCTACACAAAAGACACATTTCTTGAGGTTAATGTATAATTCGTTTTTTGCCAAAGCTTCAAATACTTGATGTAGGTGCAACATGTGTTCCTCTAGAGATCTGCTATAAACAAGGATGTCATCAAAGTATACAATGACAAATTTATTAAGGAAAGAGTGAAGTAATTGATTCATGAGTCTCATGAAGGTTGTTGGAGCATTAGATAATCCGAATGTCATCACGAGCCATTCGAACAGGCCCTCGTTTGTTTTGAATGTAGTCTTCCATTCGTCTCCGGGTCTAATTCTTATTTGGTGGTATCCACTCTTCAAGTCAACTTTTGAGAATATCCATGCTCCTCCGAGTAGGTCAAGTAAATCATTCATCCTTGGGATAGAAAATCTATACTTCACTGTGATTTTGTTTATTACCCTGCTATCAACACACATCCTCCAACTCCCGTCTTTCTTTGGGGTTAAAGGGTGGGCACTGCACATGGGTTGAGACTAGGTTGAATGTGGCCCTTAGTGAGTAAGTCTTCAATAGTCTGTTGCAACACAACATACTCTGTGGGACTCATTCTGTAATGCGGTAGATTGGGTAGTGCAGCTCCTGGTATAAGTTCAATGTTGTGTTGGATGTCACGCAAAAGGGGCAATTCTGATGGTTCTTTAATGATGTTAAGGAATTTATTGAATAATTCCTGAACAACTTTAGGGATTTCAGCAATTTTATCATCCCTATTCTGATTAGTTATAACTAATTCCAAGATATCTGCTTCACATTCCTTTATCAATTTCTTTCCACTGATTGTAACAAAGAGGCTACTGCTTTTCTTGCTCTTTTTTATTCCCTTTTCATTCTTCTTTTTTAAAGGTAGTATTACCTTTTTATTCATCCAGTGAAATTCATATATATTTTCTCTCCCCTTATGCAAGGCTCGAGTATCATACTGCCACGGTCTTCCCAAGAGTATATGACAGACATCCATTTCGAGAACATCACATACTACTTGGTCCTTGTAACTGTTGCCAATAGATAATGGGACAGAACATTTATCCGTAGGACCTTCCTTAAAGGATTAGGAGGTCCGAAGTCCGCAGGGTTCTATAACGGTCCTGGACATTAGGGGGTTCTGGTCCGCAGGGTTTACCCAGAGTCCGCTATTTCTGAAATTTGAGTGTCTCCTCCTTTCTTTATCCATCCAATCTTATAAGGATTAGGGTGTACTTCATTTTTAAGATTCAAAGCTGTTATTAGCTTTTTTATATGAAGTTTTCACTGCTTCCGCTATCTACTATCACATTGCAAATCTTTCCTTGAATCGTGCATCTTGTTTTGAACAAACTATGCCTCTGTGGTTGAAGCTCTCTTTTGGAGTGATCAAGATTTTCTGTAGAACACATGATAGACTGTCTCCTTCGTCGGCCTCAATGAATTTTGACTTTCTTCTTCTCCTTCAATACTTCCCTGGTCTATATCTTCCTCAGCTTCTATTACTGCAGTTGTCTTTCGCTGAGGACAGGAGTTTGAAGGGTGGCCAACTTGTCCGCACCTGTAGCAGGTTCCTGAGAAAGGTCTGTTATAGGGATTTATGGGCCTTTTATTTGCTTCAGCAGTCTCCTTTTTGTTGTTTTGATCCTCCTTCTGTTCTGGTTCTTTGTTCTTTTCTGCCACATTAGCTTTATTGGTCACTTGAGGTGCTGAAATGTTTTTGGATGTGGAACTTTCCCATACTCCTTTTCTTGTGAACCTTGATCGGCTTTCTCTATCATTTCTTCCACCGATTCTGCATAGGCTATGGCTTCTGATAACCATTGGAAACGTTGGAGCTTTACTTTCTCCCTTAGAACCATCCGTAATCCTCCTATGAATCTGGAAATTAAATGTTGTTCACTTTCTATCAGATTCGTTCGAGCTCCTAGCCGGTGGAACTCCTCGATGTAATCTGCTGTTTTTCGGGATCCTTGTCGGCAATTTTGATATTTGAGTATATAGGGTCTACTCATAGTTTGGAGGTAATAACCTCTGCTTCATTAATTTCTTCATTTTTTTCCATGATCAAATTGGGTTCTTCCCTTGTTTTTGCCGATTGACAGTTATTTGATCCCACCATGTTGATGATCCACCTTTTAATTTCAATGCCACTAGGTGAACCTTCTTGTGGTCAGCTGTTTCCATGTAACTGAAAAAAATTTCAGTGTTTTTAATCCAGTCAAGAAAAGTTTCAATGTTTCGTTTACCATCGTTTATAGGGAGGTCAATTTTCATCTTATATTCATGTGCTTCTGCTCTTTTTGTCTGACTAGTGCAAATTGGTGTCCTCTTTCATTAATGATGTCATCGTTATCTTCTTCTTCACTTGAGGAACTCCAATCTTGAATTTCTGGCCACTGTTCTTGATGTCTATTCCTTCTTTGAACCTGGTTCAATCTTCTTTGTTGATAACGTTCTTGATTTCTGTAACCTCTTGAACGTTCTGCAACTCTTCTTCTTTGTGCACCCCACTGCTACAAGTTCGGTCGTCCTCCTTCTGGTTGAACTGGAACTAAGTCGTCCAACCTTCTAACTACCGCTTCCAATGTCTCTCGTATTCCCTCCAAGGAAATCTCAACTGACAGCAAGCGTCTGGTTGATGTTCTTGGAGAGAGGACGAGTATTTCTCCCGCCTCTTGCTGTTCTTCCGCCGTCGGAGCTCCGCCGTGCCGATTGGCCATCGATCCCAAGTCCGATGGTGCTCTGATACCAATTTGGTGTAAACCAAAGAATACTTTTCTGGAAAATTTTCTTATCCTCCCAAGATGGTGAAGATTGTTTATTTATAATAGGATTTTACAACAGAAAATGAAAACTGTTTTAATTAACAGTTTTATTGTTACAACAAAAACTGAAAACTATTTTAGTTAACAGTTGGTTAGGTAGTTTATTTAGTTTACATCAAAAAGCTTTGAACTGTGGATAAAGATTACTATAGGAAACATAGTTGCAAATGGAATGTTTATTACAGGACCTGGTACCTTTTCTCAAAGTAATGGGAATGTCAAGAGAGGGATCATACTCATCAAATTTTCCTGTATGATCCTGTTTTAGCTACATTATTACTAGTTTCTGTTCTGACATCTGTTTCATCACCACTATTTTTTTCTTCCACATTTTCAAGAACAACATCAAACCTGTCATTCTCATTCATCGTATTATTAGTACAAGGTTTAGTAGGGTTTTCCATATCTTGATCTCGAGGAGGTTCGGAGTCTTGGACTAGAAATGGCAGTGGACTAGTAGGGGAGGCGACTTCCTTTCTGAGATTCCTCCTATAATACGTTTTCCAAGGAATTTGGTTTGTGGGTAGGACTATAAGATGAGAATCCACGTCACACACGGTACTAAGAGTAGGTTCAATAAATTTGAAGGTGTTGTTAGACTCTTCAATCACACTCCCCCTGAAGATGGCTAATGGGAAAGTAGGGTCGATCTTACACAAAGTAACATCCATAGTGACAGTATTTCCTGAACGGCAGATGAAAACATTTATAACGCACTGGTGAAGAGGATACCCAACAAACACACATGTCTAAGCCCAAGAGGTAAATTTGGTCTGATGAGGGCCAAAATTTGGACATGATTGATACACCCAAACACACGAAAAGGAACCTAAAAAACAAGACGAGTGGAGGGGTAGGACTCTCAAGACAATGAGTCTGAAGGTAGAGGAAACGAGAAGGCATTCTATTGATTAAATGAGTTGCTGTAAGAATAGCATCTCCCCACAGGTATGAAGGAAGGAAAGTGAATAACATAAGTGAACAGGCTACTTCCAAAAGGTGACAGTTTTTTAGCTTGGTCACTCCATTTTGTTGAGGAGCGTAAGTGCACAAGTTTTGGTGACCTTTGAGGCTAGAAATTCAGTAAGGTTATGATTTTGGAATTTTCGACCATTATCACTCCGAAGAATAGCAATTTTTTTGTGGAATTGTGTTTCAATGGTGTGGTAGAAGTTCTGAAAAATAGAGGAAATCTTAGATTTATCGGTGATAAGGTAGACCCAGGTAAGACGGGTATGATTATCAATGAAAGTTAACCACCATTTCCCAGATGAGGTGGTGACCTTGGAGGGACCCCAAACATCACTATGAATAAGGGTAAACAGTTGTGTGGGTTTATATGGTTGTGAGAGAAAAGAAACCCGATGTTGTTTTGTCCGAATACACACATCACATGATAACGAGGAGACATCGATTTTAGGAAAAAGATGGGGAAACAAATATTTCGTATAAGTAAAGTTCGGGTGACCCAACAGAAAATACCAAAACATAAAGTCATGTTCATAAGTGTTAAAATAGGAAGAGGATAAACTAATCCTAAAGATACTACTACTGAAGGTATCATCATCAAGGATGTAAAGTCCCCTGCTATGTGGGGCAGTGCCAATCGTCCTCCTCGAACTCAAGTCATGAAAACAAACAAATTCAGGTAAGAAAGTAGCTTTACAGTGATGCTCACGGGTGATCTTACTGATAGGTAGCAATTTGTTAAAAAATCTTAGGCATATGCAAAACATTCTGAAGAGAAACGATCAAAGAGAACTATTTGTCCTTTGCCAGCAATCAAGGCTAAAGAGCCATCGGCTATCTAAATTTTCTCATTACCGGCACAAGAGGTATAAGAGACAGTGCTCCAAAAAACTTGTCAAGTGATTTGTGGCCCTCGAGTCCAAAATCTAGGGATTCTTCCCATCAACACTAGTAAGGCCAAGGCATACCTAACTGAGCAATGGTGCCTAGAGTATAAGGGTTGGTCTGGCTAGCAATAGAGCCAGTTGACTTAGAGGTATTGGCAGTCTCCCTAACATCGGTACGCCCTGAGTTATGTTGCTCGTTGAAGGAACGTTTGTTACTTCTTGGGGACCGACTGTGGAGTTTCCAACACTGATCCTTGGTGTGTCATTGTTTCTTTCAGTGCTCACATACGAGGATTGGTTTTCCATTATTCTTCTTATTATCGTGGGTTGAGAATCGTGCATTAAAGGCAGCAGAGTTAGTTATATAATTCGAAGGTACATTAGAGAGTGAAGTAACTGGGTTCTTTGAAATACATCGGTAGATCGGTCAATTTAGACTGTGTCAAGGATGCACCAACTTCAAAAATAGCTCTGTTGTAGGTTTGGTTAATTCTGAGACCACAAACATATGGCTGTCCATAACCCGAGGGTGTCGATGACTTGCCTACTTCAATCCCCGATCTGTTATGGAGTTGGTTAGCCCCCTTTCCATAGAAGAAAGGTTGTTGTAAAGGGTCGATGGACAAATTTGCATTGGTGTATAGATTTGACAATTTTGCATGTTGCTATCCGCAGCGATGAGGGTGCGTGCAACGACGGATGATTGGAAGGGTAGGCTGGTTGGATAGACGACAGCACGTAGAGGAGGCTAGGTTGGGCTGTGAGATGAAAGGGCAGAGGCGCATGGTCCAATGCGCCTGACAGAGGCGGCACATGAGGTGGTTCCTGGTCGGATGGTTGCACGGACAGCGACAAGGGTTTGCCCATTGGATAGATGGACGGCGTCTAAATCCTTTGGAGTAGTTTTCCACGGCGATGGCGATTCAAGCGACAACGGTGACGACAAATTCAGGTTTAGTCTGGGTGTCTTTTGGGTTGGTTTCTAAGGTTTTGTTATTGTTTTGCTCAGATACCATATTAAAAGCAATAAACACGAAACCAAGGCTTACGTGGAAACCGGAGAACCGGAAGAAAAGCCACGATGTTTTTAGTTTTATTATTTTTCTAATAAATGAATATAATAGGTACAAAGAGGGAGAATAAATAGAATACAATAAGAAGTAAAAAGGGAAAAAAATTAGGAAATAGGAAAAATCTTCCATATTCTTTCCAAAAATACTCCAAGGGTCAAGCCCACTAATTCTAACAATGAGGTCTAGTCAAAGTAACTTGGTTTTTCCCAATGTTTTTTTTATTGAAAGTAGAGATGTAGAACAAACACAAATTTACGTAGAATCCCGTTCATGAAGAAAAACCATGATACTGATATTTCTTATACAATAAAGGTACAAAGGGGTAAATACTTCTAGGCAACACAATCCCAATTAAAATAATAAAAAAATTAGGGCAAAGTAAATCTCAACTACCCTTGGGCTTTCAACATGACCCAAGCTCACTATTATAACATTTTTAAATGCCCAAGGCACACTAAGAAGCAATGGCCCTTTGAAGCCTAGGCACAAGTCGCACAAAAAGACATGGACTTTTATTTGTGAGGTGCACTACATATGAAAATATTACATTAAAAAGACAATAGTTGAGCCCTAGGGCTTCCCAAAAGGTATGCACCTAAGATGCATCTTATTTTGTGAGCCTCGCCTTTCCAAGGCAAGGTGCCAGACCTGCACCTTGAGCATAGGTGCACCTAGGCACGCGCCGGAGAAGGCTTTTTAAAACACTAGTTTTTGTTAGATACCTATATTAGTATAGAGTTAGGGGTATAAGGGTAATTAGATATTTAGGCGGTTTCTAATAATAGTGATTATAAATAAGAAGTTGGTGAATGAAGAAGGAAGAGTTGTTGAGAGAAGGGGTCCCAAGTACCATAAACTTGGATCATATTGTAGTTCTTAGTTAATTTTCAATATATGAAATATATTGATTCTTGTAGGAAGTATCCTAACAAATTGGTATCAGAGCCACAACCTGGGAGAGAATAAAAAAAAATGGTGCCAAAAGGGATGGAAGAACGAAAAAATGTGATTGATAAAAAACTTGCTGGAATTCGTACGAATGTGCTAAAATTGTTGGCGATTGAGGAGAAGTTGAGATCCTTGGCTAGGAGTGTTGAGCGGTTGAGCATTCAAATGGAGGAACAACACTTCACAACAAAATGAAATTAGGAAGTTAATGATTGATCATCACACCTTTAGATCATCATTAGGGGACGAGTCAAGTGAAGGAAAGAAGGATGACGAAGAATCGGAAGAAACTCCAATATTGGTCAAAGAAGTGTGGAAAACAAAGACGAATTAGAAAAAAAAAGGACAGCAAGGAGAAGAACGAGAAGAACAAGGAAAGAAAAATATCAGCAAGGAAGAGCAGAGGTTGTCGAAGAGATCAAAATCTTATTGAAGTTCGAGGGATGAAGAGACGAGCTTGTCCACATGATGAAAAAGAAAACCATGCACAGGTGGAGGAAGAAAGTTATAAAGAAATATCTAATACTAGCAGAGATATGCAAACAAGAGGAAGTGAAAACTAGCATGGTTGAAGATAAAATCTCGTGGAAAACGTGGTTGTAAAGGTTGTACATAGAAGGTGAAGAGGTTGGCGAAGAGTGACCGAGAAGAAACTATAGAGGAAGGTCAACGGCAAATGCTTGTGAGGCCTGAAATGAAATCTCGAGTGAAGAAAAAGTTGTTGCTCAAAAAAGCAGAAAATGCCTAGTTGCGATGGAGAAAGAAGGCACAGGTTCAATGGTTGGGATGGCAAAGAGTATGGCAAATCGAATCGCTAATAACTGCGCCAGAAGGAGTTAAGGGGAAGTCAATGAGAGTGGAAGTGTTGATTATGGCAATCAAGGTCGAGTTACGGCGGTCGGCAGCATTGATAAAGGCAGGACAAACTGATCTACGGTGGTCGAAGAAGATGGTCTGGAATAGGGGTGAAATGCATAAAGAGGTGGGAGAAGAAGTTGCTGCCCACGTGAAATGTTAGGAAATGGTGCCAATGACGTGGCAGAAATTGATAGAAAAGAAGGTTAGGGAAAAAAATACAAACCCTAAAATCTTGGGATTTATTAGTTTAAATGGGCTTCAACTTATATAAATAAAACATTGGAGGCCCATCATTCTATAGGTGAGTTCCAAAAATGAGAGGGAAGAAAAACGTGTCTAGAAGTGGGTCCCAGGAATGAAACCGACAGCAATATGATTCTAGGCTTTGTTATAGGTTTGAACTGTTGGAAGCTCATGACTGTTTTTAAGGAGGGTAGAGGTGTGCTAGCCCAAGATAACCGGCGTTTGGCACAACAATTTGATTATGGGCCTAGCCCACTAGAGAAGAAGAGGTTGAAAATTAAACATTTGCTGTTAGTGATATGCAAAAGGTTAACTATGACAACGTGTTTGGGAAAAGGAAAATTCAAGAACATTGGACTGCTTTGCAGGCTGAAGGAAATGATTCTGGTCTATGGGCTGAAGTCAATGGACCTTATTGGAGCTAAGAGTTTTTCAAAGCTAGAGGGGAGAATTTCTTTTTCAACATTGAAGATCATACTGCTGGGATTGTTGGTAAATAAAAAAATGAAAATAAAAAGGCCCAATTTTGTGATCATGTTTGTAACCACACCTTGAGGACCATGTGTTTTGATGGGCAAGGTAATGTTAGATACTAGATTAGTAAAGGGTTAGGGGTATAAGGGTAATTAGATATTTAGCCGGTTGCTAGCAGTTGGGGTTACAAATAAGATGTTGGTGAGTGAAGAAGGGAGAGTTGTTGAGTAGACAGATCTTGAGTAGTATTCTCGAGAGAGGGGGTCCCAAGCACCATAAACTTGGATCATATTGTAGTTCTTAGTTAATTCTCAATATATGAGATATATTGATTCTTGTTAGAAAGTATCCTAACACTTTTCCTTTAAGAAGAAGCCATCCATGAAAATCATGCAGAAAGGCTGGAAGTTATTTGGGAAGAGAGTCGACAAACCAACAAAACCTTCCTTCAGAGAATAGAAGAAACTTCTTGCAATGAGTATCCTAGAAAACTAATCATATAATATATATTTAAATATATGAAAGCTTCCTAGGGCCAAGAAGTGAATTATAGTAATCCAGTGGCAATGTTGTTACAAATCTTTTCTTCGGAGACAGAGGGCAAACCCTGCAACAAATACCAACTACTATTGAAGTATTGTAAAAAGAATCCAATGAAGAAGGCGATGAAAATGTTGACATTTAAGAAACAACTAGTGATGGCGCTTTTACCTTTTCTTTAGAAATTTATTTTGAGGAATTTCTAATTTCATTGTGGATGATGTAGTTGAAGGCTCCGTCTACCTGTCTTTATAAATTTTCTTTTGAGGGATTTCTTGTGGGAGGGAGGAAGAAGGGGGTTTTTGTTTTGGACCTTTGGTTAGATGCTAGGTGGGAGGAAGGAGTTAGGCATCAATACGCTGAGATGTAGCCAGGTGCTTTTTTCAGAAATCTAACACTCTGTGGAAGCAAAATCATAGTCATAAATACAGCTTAAACACCCCCTTGATTGGGCTCAGCTCGTGGGATTAAGGGTTCTGCCAGAAGCCCTTGTATTGCTCAAGTAGAGGTGAAGATTATGCTACCTACTTAAGAGAGGGTTGTTTAAGCCTCTATCTAATTCGTTCTCCATTTACTTACCTTTCACCCGTCCTCGAACATATAAAAAGATCATCCAAGGGTATAACCCTACTTGGGTTGATTAGGGATGCTCAGATCAACCAAGGGAGAAGGGATTCTTGCTTAGACTCTTTTTTGTTTTTTAAAGATCTGTTTCTTATCCAAAATAATAATAATAATAATAAATTTAAAAAATAAATCTTGCTTTTGGCCTGTCGAGGGGCTTTTCTTCTAGCTCTTATTTTCAGTCTTTGTGTCTTCCATCTCCTTTCCCAAAAGCCTGTGTTCCCTTTTCTTTTTTCCTTTTTTGGCGATATTGTGTATTTGGCTTCTAAGAAAAAACAGGATTCTCAAAGGGCTTGAGTATTAGTTGGATGTTCTTTAGAAAAAGATTGGGTTTAACTCCTCCCTTTTGGGCATTTTCCATTAGTAGAGGTTATTCTTTTAATGATCCTGCATATTCTTTAATATTTCGTGATAAAAGCTCAATTTCTTATCAAGAAAAATAAATGCTTTTGACAACCTTAGTCTGGTGGACATTCCTAAAGCGCACTTTGACCGTGAAAAAAGGGTCAGTTTCTTCCCTTATTGTCCATTCCTAGTCTTAGCTAATCGGTTGTGTAACCTAATTCATATGATGAATGGATGGGAGAGAGTAATATTAGAGCACTTTCCTCTTTCATTAGAAAAAGAAGATTGCAAATGATCATGTCCTCTTTACCTTTAATTGAAGACCGGGCAGGATACACTAATAATAAAGGGATTAGAGTTTTGATGAAACATAAATAAAGGAGAGGGAAGAAAAAAGGAAGAGCACCACTGTTTAGACCTCTACAACCTAAGATAATCTCCCCATCATTATAGACTAGTGTACCAATCAATGTTTGCATCTCTTCGAGTCATCATCATCCAACCAATAGATAAAAAAGAGGGGTAAAAAAAAAATAAAAAAGAAGTGCCCTTTTCTTTTCCTCGCTTCACTTCAAATTTTTGCCTCCAACTTGTTTCCTTCAACAAAAAAGTTAATAAGAGA
>JBBPDI010000023.1:14932583-14942736 GCA_037974545.1 Cucumis variabilis
GATAGTGGCCAATAGTTTTTATGTCATTGACAACGTCATACTGCTTTGTTACCACCATCCAAGCAATTTCTATTTCTATGTTTTGATAGATCCTTGTTCATTTTCTAGAGTGGGGTCAAATTGAAAAGAGGCCAATTCTAAACCAAATACTTCAACTACAATTTAGTTGGGTTTTTTTTTTGTTTTTTTTTTTTTGAAAAAAATACCTTTTTAGTCTTTAGGTTTTTTTTAATGAATATGTGCATTTGGCTTCTGGATTTTAAAAATAAATATTTTTAGTCCACATGTTTATAAGAATAGACTTGTTTGGCCCCCGAGTTTTGAAACTGTATATTTTTAGTTTTTGAGGGAGCGTTTGGGGTGAGAAGTAACTTATAATAGTCTATGTTTTGGTGCAGACTATTATAGTTTATGTTGGGGTGGACACTATTATAGCATTGTATTATTATAAATTGTGTTTGAGTGGATACTATTATAATCTGGATTTCTTACTATTTTATTTTTTTTAGAAAATTTTCAAAAATAACAAATTTTATAAAATATTTACAACCTATAACAAATTCTATCACTGGTCATTGATATGCTATAGTGATAGAAGATTATTTTACTTTTTAAAAATGCCCATTTTTTTTTCTGCATATATATTGTACATGAAATACACATTTTTCTTAAATTGGTTTTATTAAGTCTTGTTAATAATGATATTCATTTAATAAATTTAGCTTCAAACTTCGTTGTTCACTACTCCTTTTGCCATTTACTACATGAAATACAAATTTTTCAAATGATTTTATTAAATCTTGTTAAGTATGATGATCACATTTTGCCATGCATACATATGGTACATGAAATACACATTTTTCTTGGATTGATGTTATTAAATCTTGTTAATTAAGATGTTCATTTCATAAAATTTAGCTTGAATCTTGGTTTTTCACTACTCTTTTTTGTCATGCATATATATAGTACCTGAAATACACCTTTTTTTCAAAACAATTTATATATATATGTTTGAGTTGGGTTGGGTCGAACTGAATTTTTTAACCCCCAACCGAACAAAAAAAACAAAAAAAAAAAATTAATCCAATCCATATAATACGAATTGGGTAGTTTGTCGAATTATTTAGGTTAGACTTACCTCTCTAATTATTATTCTTATGTTATTTTTCCAACTATTTCTTTTCCTAAGTTAAATTTGCAGAGTTCTTTTTCCTAACATGTGTTTGGAAACATATGTTCGAAACTTATTGCATAAACGAGTGGGAGGAAAAAGTTGTTGACAGCTACATACATCCAAGAAAATCATGGAAGTTATACTAATATATTCATAAGAAAATCATAGTAATATATTTATTGAAAAATAATTAAGACAAAGTCCACATAAACAGTTCGGGTACAAGGATTGTTAAATACATAAGTTCCTAATTGTTACAATATAGTAAAAGTAGAAGCATTGAAACATAGAAAATAAACAATACATTGCAACCATATTACCTCACAAAAAATAGTTACGAAAAAGAGAATTATGAAAAGATCAAAAATAAAAGTATTTAGGTGAATCCAAGTGAAAAAAAGAAACAGAAAAGTTGAGATAACATACCAATTTGATGACCAAAATTGGACCTGTACATTAAAGTGAAACAATAAAGAGTGAACATAAGATATAGAAAGTAAAGAAAGTAGAGAGAAATAGGAGCTTCATAGGATTGAAATTCGTTCAATTACATTGGAACTTGAATTTCTTTTGTTGTGTAGCATGTAAGAGAAAATTTTCAAAGATGCGATGAAAACCGATAAGAAATAAACATAGACACCAATAAAGCTTTCTGAAGATATGAAATCAAAATGCATGAATTAATAAGCATGGACATAAACCTAGATGAAATAAATAGGAATATGAAAGGAATTATACAAATTTAGACGCATAGGATAGAATTTAGCATAACGAAAATCAAAGTTAAACCTAAAGATGAATAGATTTGTCTAACACTAATTGTCACACCCCACTCCAAAGGTCACTTCATACGATCAAGTGGAGGCATGTGTCGCCTACACGTCGCCTAACCGCTCAACATGTGTCTTCTCGTGGGAGAGCACACTAGATGCCTAGTAAGCGGAACGACTTCATCAACTAAAAGTTTTAAACCTGGAAAAATCGAACTGAAGAGAAAGAAGAAAACCTCATTAATGAACACTTAGAAGAGTACATTCGATCATGGGTACACAAGTCTTTCAAAAGGAACAAAATACAGACTAAAAAATGACTCAACTTTACTCACCTAACTCCTACATGTTATGCGGAATAATAATGGTCACTACCAAAATGATGCAAATACAAGGCACAAAAGGCAAGCAAGGCTGCAAGTTAACGTTGGATGTCCTTCACTACCTAAGGGGGTAAAACAAAACATTGGAAAAGTTAAACGAAAACGTCTTATGACCGGGGTCTTTTAACAGCCACTTTAATTAAATCAATTTTATCGTATTGTCTCAAAATCAGTTATCAAAACAAGTATTATACCAAAATTTTAATAATTCACAGTTTATCACATCGTATGCCTCTCGCATATCGAACAGTCATTTTGCATAATCATCCTGCATATTCAATTATATCCTTGTACCCCTTCCTCGACTCAAACGTTTACCACACTCTTATGCCAAGTTGCAGCTATGTTGAGTAACCTCAATGTGTATAGCAAGTTCCATCAATTCTTCTACGGATAACGAGTCTTCCAATGTCAGATCACACAGCAAGCAAATGACATCTCATACTTGATCACATAGCAAGTATGAGGCATCTTATTCAAGATCACACACCACGAATAGAGCATTCTATTTTAGACCATACGACAAAAATAGAGCATCTTCTTTCATATCACACAATAAGAATAAGACATCATATCATCGAGGGTACAAAGGTCGACTTACTTCGAAACATAACATTAAATCTCAACATTTTAAACATAGAGCAACACAGTACTCCGATAGTATATTTTCGTAACGTTTCTTCTACTCGGAGTCATTTACGAAATATTTTTTTTCCATTGATAAAATCAATTACGTTGGTGGGTGGAAAGCATGTTGAAAATCATAAGGTATATTAGATTCTAAGGGAGACATTAGAATTTTAAATACAACTTTAGAAACTCTTCTCTTTATTTGGAAACATTTAGTGAAGAGAACCAGTTACAGTTATAGTTGTTTGGTTCCTAGCTTAGCTTCTCAGGCCAAATTGTCCCTACTGGTTCTGAATCTTGATCGAAAATGAGCTCTTTCCTCGTCTCGAGTCCTTGACACTTCCCTATTTCTCTCTTAACAAAATCAGGGTAAAACAACCTCAATCAGCCAAATCTAAACGAATGTGTATCAAAGGAATCTTGGGAAAAAACCGTTTAAATTTGTGTATCAAATATATTACGCACGCGAGTGTCAAATTAATCGCATGTTGATGGAGGCATTTTTTATATTTTCCATTGTGGGCCTGTGGGTTTTTTTCGTTTTCAAAATTGTTCTATACAGTGTAAATAGTTTGCCACTTTGTTATATTTTTTAGAAAAACCTATTAAATTCCTAATATAGTTATAATATTTTGTGATAGTATTACCATGGAAAATCTTGTGAAACTAGAATTTAGGGCTCTTCACATTAACAGTAGAAATTATTTGTCATAGGTTCTTGATGTTTAAATGCATCTTGACGTGAATCTCATAAATACAATTAAATAAGGAAATACAACGACCAATCAAAAAAAAAAGTAAAAGTCATGATTTTCCTTCGTCATCACATCCATGAGGATTTGAAATCGAAATATTTAACAATAAAAGATCCTCATATGTTGTGGAGTAAATTAAAAGAAAAGATATGATCATTTAAAATTATTTCATTTTCCCCAAACTCATCATGATTGGATACATTTAAGGCTACAAGATTCTAAATCAATAAGTGATTACAATTCTGAATTATTTAGAATTAGTTTTAAATTGTTGTTATGTGGAGTAAAAATTATTGTATAAACATGTTGGAAAATACATTTTCTACTTTGCATATATCGAATATGCTCCTACAGCAGCAATATCGAGAGAAAGGTTTTGCAAAATATTCTTAACTCATCTCATGTCTTCTTGTTGCCGAACAAAATAACAAGTTGATGAAAAATCATGAATTCCAATCAACAGAAACAACATCATTTCCTGAGAAGCGAATGTTGTGAATTTTAATCGTGGATGAGGTCGTCGTCGTGCTAGAGATCATGGACGAGGAAGAAATAATTATTATTTATGTGGTGGCCATTCTTATCATCCAAATTTCAAAACCACACGAAATGATTATCATAAAGAAAAAACTCCACAAAATAACAATTTAAAAGGTGATGAAGAAATATGTTACTGATGTAGTATGACTAGACATTAGTCACATGTTTTCTGTATATCGAAACACTTAGTTGATCTATATCAAACTTTTCTATAAAAGAAAAAGGGCAAACTATAGAAACCAATTATATACCTATGAAGATAATGATACATTTGATCCATCCAACGTGACTAATTTGGATTTGACAAATTTCTTTGAAACTTTTGAAGATAAAATCGGCACAATTGGTGGAACAACAAGTGTTTCTTTTTACTTTGAAAATATCTAGAATAATGTTGTTGTTTTGTTGTCTTTCTTCATAATTTGTTTTTATTAATATTAAACCTTATACATTCCAAGTATGTTTTACTTATTGTAAGTATTGCCTTTTAAATGAAGAAATATGAATCATTTTCATATGTTAAGTGATTCAAATATGAACAAAGAAGATCTATGCCTGGCATACACTGCAACCACACACACCATACTTAAAAATAAAAAATATGTTTCCAAACTGATAATGCTAGAAACAAAAGTCAATACAATATCAGGTCCTGCAAACCTGATTGAAGAGTTTGGAAAAACAAATATTATTTTTTCTAAAGAAACCAAATTCACAATTGATAATGCATTATTCTCTAGTCAATCAAAGATAAATCTATTGGATTTTAAAGATATATGTTACAATGATTATCACATTGAGACTGATAGAAAGAATGGAATAGAATATCTTTATATTATATTTACTGTCTCAAATGAAAAACATTAGGGGAGGAATTAAGAAGTTGGAAAAAAATTAGATGGAATGTATCATTATTGTTACATTTAGATCCTCATAGATATAAATATGAACTTAAAATTCAAAAAATGATACATTTGCAAAATATATCAAATCAGTTACCAAATGCATTTATAGATGTAAAGAAAGTAATTAAATCACATATAAAAGCTGCATATATCCCATAGAAATTGATATCCCAACACAACAAGTTGTTATTTAATTAATACGGAACACACCAGAAGCGTGGTAGACCGATAGGTTCCAAAGATAAAAATCCTCGAAAAAGAAATCGAGTCAATAACTCGATTAAGGATATGAATGTTCCAGAAGAAATACAAAATTTGACTTCTAACAAAAATATTGAAGAAGATAAAACAACTGAGGATAATAGTGAGACTTCGATAAAGTATGTCATGACAAGAAAAAGATGGAACCAAACTAACGTAGTTGTTGACAACATTTTTGCATATAATGTTGTTTTTGATATTATATCTAAAAATGAAGATCTTGATCCAAAATTTGCTAAATAATGTCGACATAGATGTCTTTGTGGAAAGAAACAATTGAGGCAAAATTAAATTCACTTTCAAAACGTCAAGTTTTTGGACCAATAGTCCAAACACCTGAAGGTGTCAAACCTATGGGATATAAATGGATATTTGTGAGAAAAAGAAATTAAGATAATAATATCACAAGATATAAAACAAGGTTAGTTGCATAAGGTTTTTCACAAAGACCCGATATTGATTATGATGAAACACGTTCTCCAGTGGTGGATACAATCACATTAAGATTTTTAATTGGCTTGGATGTGTATGAAAATATGGACATGTATCTTACGGATGTAGTCACATATTTATATGAATCTCTTAATAATGATATTTATATGAAAGTCCCAAAAGGATTTAAGATACCTAAAAAATATAAGTCAAGTTCTGAAGAACTATATTCAATAAAATTACTGAGATCATTATATGACTAAAACAATCAGGACGAATGTGGTACAATCGCCTGAATGAATATTTGTTTAAAAAATATCAAAATAATTCAACATATTCATGTGTTTCTATAAAGAAATCACAGTCAAGATTTGTTATTATAACTGTGTAGCCATTTAATTTTGTCCGACATTATTTAAAAGAAATTTAATTGATATATTAATTTTTTTGCCTTAATTTGGCTTATTTATAATTATGTGATTAACTACCTTTTTCTTTTTAAAAAATGTTATTTAACTATTTTTTAAGTTTTGTGGATAGTTTGGTTAAAGTAACTTAACCACCAAAAGGTGGGTGTAGAAATACTAAATGTGACAAGTTTTAAAATTGATTTTTGTTGCCAAAAGGCTCCATGCGCTTGTAAGGTGTAGGCCAAAGGTGACATTATTTCAAATTTTAAAAAATCTCACTTTTTTTAAACTTTTGTCATTTGAGGAAATGATTTTGGCTAGGGGTATAAACTCGTTCAGTTGGGTTAGGTTGGGAAACATTCTCAACCCAACCCATATTTTCGGATTGGTTGGGTTGGCAACAACCCATATTATGAGTTGGCTTGTGAGGTTGTATTTTTTTTTTTTCTAAATTCTAATGTTTGTAAAAAGTTCAAAATTGTTATTTTTAAAAAAAATCAAAATTGTTGTAAATTCAAATTTCAATCATTCATAAATTCAAAGTTCGAAGCATTCATAAATTACAACATACATAAATCAAAATTCTTAAACATACATAAATTCAAACATTACTCATAAACGTTCATGAAGTACAATTTTAATAATAAAATCAAAATTCTTAAACATACATAAATCAAAACATTATTCATAAATGTTCATGAAGTACAATTTTAATAATAAAGAAATAAGAAAGTTCTTAAAAAGTCAAATATAAATTTGGAAAGTCTATCCAAGCTTCCTAATCATTTAAATTTGTCATGAAAATTCAAAAAACATACCAAATAAGTAGTTTAAATATATAAAATCAATTTGTCCTAAAGTTAGATCACCCACACAATCACCCACACAACAGCAGAATGTAAACAACGATTCAACCAACAATGAAATCTTAAAAATAAATTGCTTCAGTGTAAACAGCAAGGCAACCCCAACAATGTACAGCAAGGCAACACTCAATGTAAACAACAAGGCAACAATGTAAACAACCAATAACCTTCATTTATTGTGATTTGTACATGTAAAAGCAAAGTCCAGTTAGTAACAACCCCTTACTACTGTGATGTGATTATACAATGAACATTAATCGATTTGTCTAAATGTTTTTTTAACTTTCGTTTCTGCTACTTTTAAAGTTGAATGCATCAGTTTTTAATTTTGAGGTTACTATCAATCTTGAACTCCACAAACCCAAAAACATAATATAATCCACAACATTATTTGAAGGAAAACTAAAAACAAAAAAATTGTAGTTTAAATTCTATTTATACCAAAAACTATAAATAAATAATTTTATACCTGTTAGGATGGTCATCGGAACTCGAAAGGGAGAAGATTACTGTCGGATGGCCGTCAAAAGCTGACTGAGAACACCAAGTGAGAAGAAGAGGAGGCCGACGGCTAAGAAGAGGGAGACGGATGGAGAAGACGAACGGTGAACACGAAGACGAACGAGTGACATTTGAGAAAAGGAGGAGATGACGGCTCAAGGAAGAGAAATTGAAGAGAGGAATGAAAGCACGTGTGTGGCTTGGGCTTTTTAAGAGTTTTATTAAATATAATATATATATATATATATATATATATATTATTTCGTATTGGGTTGGGTTGAACCGAATTTTTCAACCCTCCAACCCGAGACCTAACCCAACTCAAAAAATTTTAAATTTTCAACTCAACCCAACCCACATTTCATCCTAATCCAACTCAACCTAAGATGAGTTGGGTAGTGTATGTTGGCAGGTTACTCGAGTTATTCTTACGTCTCTAATTTTAACTATAAATAATATCTTCTTCTTTATCCATGGGACACACAACATAAAAGAAAAGACCACACAAAGAAAATTTCCTAAAAACTTTTACAACCTCCACATCATTTCTTCATCATCCAAACCTCTAGCTTTCATAGTTCTCACTTCTCTTAGCTTTCACCTACTTAAAGATAAACCAAGAGAGCTACAACTTCCATTTTGTCTTCTTTTTCTATCAACTCTCTAAATCTTTATCTTTCTACAAAAAAAGATAACTTTCTATAGTACAAAAAATCCAACACACAAGTAAAACTTTAACTTAGTTGGAGGTGTATGGTAGACCTTAGATTCCAATAATTCATACATCAAACAATAGGAGAGAGTTAAAGTGTTTTGTATTTCAACATTTTTTTCCTATTTTTCTTTCTTTTACATTTATTACTGAGCTTCTCTTTGATACATTTTTACTTCACATTTGGTTGTTTATCTTTCTCTTTTATTATTATCATTTCTTTTCTTTGTTAATTTATTCTTAAACTTTATTCTTCATATATTTTTATTAATTTCCTTATTAGTAGTGTTTTTTTATTTAATTCTTTTTTTCTCTTCATAGAATTAATTATTGTTTCTTTAGTATTTTTTCATTTTTATATGTTATTTAATATTATTTTTTTTATTCATATTTGTTTATCTTTCTATTTCTTATTTCTCCATTTTTCTTTAATAAACTTTTATTTATTATCTTATTTCTACATTTTCTTTTATTTTATAATAAATTTAGTTGTTTATGTACATTGATTTATATCCTGTCTATCTATTTTTTTCCTTATTGTTTGTTATTACTTTCTTCTTCTTTTTCTAGTAATTTTGTTTTATATTTTATTTTACTTATATATCATTATTTATTTTACATTTTTATCCTTGTACATATATGCTTATTTAAATGTTCGTGTTTGTTTTATAGATTATTTAATATATTCTCGTTAATAGTTGCTTAATTTTTTAACATTTTTAATCAATTTTCTTTTTAAAACTCATTCGACAATGGAATTTAGAAAATTTGAGAATCGGATTTTCTAGAATTCTTAAGGTGAGGAATTGATTCTTTGGAAGTTCGAGATTGATTTCCAATATGGTTTTCCTTAAAATCTCAATATGTTATTTTATGTTTGATTAATTTATTATGATGCTTCTTTACTCTTGTTTTTACTTATCTAATTTCTCCATTAATTATCATTTTTATTTTTATTTAAAATTTATAAATCTTTCTAATTAAAATTTTCAATATTTTAAAATCTTTTTAGGGTAAATTTTTTCAAGTTTTAAAATCTTTCACATAACTCTTTTTTTTAATCATTTAGAAACTCTTTCTTTTAAAGTTATACTTTTTTATCTTTCAAACGTTCAAAATTTAATATATAATTTCTTTAGATTTCCTAATCAATCTTTTTTAAAATCTTATATCGTTTTCATTACAAGATTTTACTATGGAATCTAGAAAATTAAGAAGTCTAATTTTCTAGAATTCTTGAGGTGTGGGATCACATATTTGGGAGTCCAAGATTTGATTTCAAGAAAAAATGATTTTAATTCATGTTTTTTAAGAAAACATCTTCTTATTAGAAAACTATTTTTATGATGGATTTTGAGAAATTATAGTAATTTCTTACTGTCTTGATAGTCTAATTGATGGATTGTTTTTCACTTATTTTATGAATGGCTCTTCCCTTATTTTAATGAGATCATTGTTGAGTAACGAGAGTAAAATTAAGATGTATTTCTCTTCACTTATTTTATGGATGTCTCTTCCCTTATTTTAATGAGATCATTGCTTAGTAATGAGAGTAAAATTAAGATTTAAAATTTGACCATCATTTTTAGGTGTTGTAGGGGTATTTGCACCTTCTTCATACACGAATATAAATAATTTTCAAACTCAACTCTAGTTTTTGCAGACAATTTTTTAATAATTTTATTTTTAAATTGTTTACTTTATTTCGGTGTTCAGTTAAAAAGATTGAGGACACTTTTTTTTTAACACTAACCATTTTTTAGGACGTCAACCACTCCACATCGTCTCGAGCATGTGGCAACAAACTATATATG
>JBBPDI010000023.1:14959667-14992380 GCA_037974545.1 Cucumis variabilis
ATTTCATGTTTTGGTTTTTAGGCACAATAAAAAAGATACTTCCTTTTGGTTTTATTTTGGTTTGAATTTGTTGCTATTCTGCAGTTATGGTAGCAATTGAGATGTTTTTTGTAGATTTGTTTTCTTGAATGCATGTGGGATGCAATATATGTTGGGACTTATGTGGATATTTTCTAAAACCTAAAATGTAGGTTTTGGTTGTCATTGTTTTGTAAGTTGTCATTATTTTGGTTGTACAGAAAAGTTCATGAGTATAAGTTTTGTTTGAAAGTTGGATTAAGGAGTTTTGTTTGTAAGTTGTTATGTTTTGGATGTAGAGAAAGGTTCATGAATATAGGTTTGGAATTTAAGTTTAGATTGTTTTATTGGACGTGGGATGAAACATAGTTTTGTTTTTGTAAGTTATTATTATTTTGGTTATGTAAAGTTGGATAAAGGAGTTTTGTATGTAAATTATTAGGTTTTGGTTGTAGAGAAATTATCATTCATGAAAATAGGTTTAGATTTGTTTTCTTGGATGTGGGATGAAATACATTGAGACTTATGTGGAAATATAGTTTTGTTTTTGTAAGTTATTATTACTTTTGTTATTGTTTTGGTTATATTGTAAAGTTGGATTGTTTAGCATGTAAGTTTTTTTTTTTTGTTATAGAGAAAAGTATGTAAGTTGTCAACGTTTACTTTTCAAACAATTGAAGTGTAAAATATACTAGTCTTTTGGTTATATAAGTTGTTTGTAAGTTCTTTTGGTTATATATGTGTGTAAAGTGTAAGATATATTAGTTTATTGAATATGTTTCCTATTGTTTTCTTTTTATTTGTTTTTCAGATTCAGCTTTCAATGGAGATCACTTCATGCATGACAAGCAAATTAGATGTTTATGTACTATTTATGTATTGTTTATTGTAATTTTTGTTCTTTTGGACGAATTTAATGTTTTAGTTATGTTATTTTTGTAAGAAATGATTGTAACTTTTATTGAAACTTTAAATGAATTTTAGTATTTTCTATTTCTTTAGTTTGAATTGTGTTTAGGTACAAACCAAAAGGACTGTGAACAAACAATACAAATATAAAATATATATTTTTTTTAAAAAAAAAGGCTTCTATCCACGACACAATTGTAAAGTATCGGTATTTCATGGATTTACAGACGAAAATTATAATAGTGTAATAGATCAACACCGTCAATAGTAAATGTCATCGGTAATATGACGATATGCCGATAAAATTATTAAACTATCGGCATAATAATTGCCAACAAATATTTTTCACCGTCGATGAATATCCCTTTCACCGATGGTTAATTTATATTGTCGACACAGTTCAGTTGGTTCAATTTCGTCGGTAGTTCCAATATTGACTGACAGTCCCTTTTTCGTCATCGATGGAAGCTCTTTCGACGGACCTACACCGACAGTTTGTGCCAACGGTGTAAAATTTTGTTGGCAAAAGAAAAGCTGACGCTTTTGTTGAAGATATGCCAACAATTTTTGTCATTGGCAAAAGGAAAATTTCTTATAGCGCTCATTTATTTAATTTTAATAAATAAATAGGTTTGGAGTTGCCACCAACCATATTAACGTGTGATTGGTCACAAAAAAACATTTGATCTACCTAAATTCAGATTTAAGGTTCGAGAGTTAGTCTTATGTAGGAAATATGTTAGCACCCTACAACATCCATAAAAATGGTCACCAAAATCTACCTTTTAAACTAAATTAAAATGGTTCACAAAACAAAGTATTTTTATTTGGTTTTTTAAAATGTCCCATGATTCTTAATTCACATCGAAGAAAATAAAACTTAAGCATGAATTAATGATTATGGTTGGCATAAGAACCACTAGATCAAAAAATGAAGTTTTTATTTTTTCAAAAGATTATTTTTTTATTTATTCACCTCAATAATATTAAAATACCAAACTTTGATATTTTAATCTCCATCATAGGTGTTTAATGAGAAATTTCATGTATCTAAGAATTAATAAATTCATAGAAAACACTACTCAATCCCATTTAAAAATATGAATTTGTTTATAATTTTAAAGACAATTTGTTAAATAAATTTCAAATGGGAAAATTTCACATATTCATGGAATTTAAATTATAAAACCCATAAAAACAATACTTTTTCTCTGATATAAATTTTTATATTCAAATTAAAAAGTAAATGATAATAATAACAATGAAAAAATAGTGTGAAATTTGAGAAATACAATTGTGAAATAGTTGTAAAATAATATAGGTTGTAAAATAAAATAATATGCAGACATATGTGAAATAAAATAACATGCAGGTATCTGTGAAATAAAATAACATATAAGTATCTATGAAATAAAATAATATGCGGGTATTTGTGAAATAAAATAATAAGCAGATAGGGTGTGAGATGAAATAATACAGAGATAAAATAATATAGTGATAAAATAATATAGTGATAAAATAATACAAACATAAAATAACACATAAATGAAACAATAAAGAAGGATGTCAAACGCCAAATAAATAAAGCAAATGGAAGATGTCAAATAAATAACATGGGAGCAAGATGTCAAATGCATAATGCCAAATAAATAACGCAATAGCAGAATGTCAAATAAATAAGGCAGCATGCCAAATGGGTTTGCAAGATGCCAAATAAATAAAGCACCATCCTAGGATTTCAAATAAATAAGACAAAATGTCATGTCAAATAAATAATGCACGAACCCATGTCAAATAAATAAGGCCAAATAAAAAATACATGTCAAATAAATAAGGCCAAATAAAAATAAATAACGCAACATGTCAAATGGGTTGCAAATGGGTTTGCAGGATGCCAAATAAATAAAGCAGCCAAATATTCAACACAGTGAACCATGAATCTAAGGACAATAAATTTGAAGTCACAGTAATTAAATTGACATAAATCTAATAAAATTGAAACCACACTAGAAAAAACTCAATTAATACAAAATATGCGGTAATCACCAAATCAATTTACATCTAATTAAGAAAAGAAAACCAAATCAATTGACATCCAATTGAGAAAAGAAAGAGAAAAATACCTTTGAAGACCTTATTTGGAGAAAAGGCTTTTTCTGTAACCCTCGAGTCCAAATGACAACGAATGAGCAGATGAAAAGATTTTTTTGTACACGTACCCTTTCCTTAAAAAAAAATCTCAGTATCTCTATAGCTTGCCCTCTTTGTCCGTCCTGAAAATATTTAAAGGTGGACAAAGGAAATAGATAATGTATTTGAACCAATTTTTTTTATTTTTTAGAGAGAAAAAAACCATCAAATGAGCAAGGATATCAACCTTTCCTCTAGAGCTAGATTTGATAAATAATGGACCTGTTAGACAGGTTTCGGCCTCAACTTCAGATTTGAGTTTGACTTAACCAAAATTGAAAAGACATCAATCTTAGCTCTAGGGATGGGTTTGATAAATAAAGAACTTGTTCGGCTTTAGCCTCAGCTTCAGATATGGGCTCGATTTAACCAAATTTGAAAAATCATAAACCTTAGCTCTAGGGCTAGGTTTGATAAATAAAGGACCTGATAGACAGGCTTCGACTTCAGCTTTAGATCTAAGCTCGATTTAACCAAATTTGAAAAAGCATAAACCTTAGCTATAGGGCTAGGTTTGATAAATAAAATATCTGTTAAACAGGTTTCGGCCTCAGCTTCAGATTTGGACTCGATTTAACCAAATTTGAAAAAAAACACCAACCTTAGGTCTAGAACTAGGTTTAATAAAGGAAAGTACATGATAGGCTTCTACCTCAACTTCAGATCTAGGCTCGATTTAACCAAATTGAAAAAACATCAACCTTACCTCTAAGGCTAGGTTTGATAAAGTGGACTCATCCTTCTTTTAAATTGAGTTGAAATTTAATTTGAAAATATTGTGCTTTTCAAATAAATAAATAGCTTACTACTCCATTTTACCAATCCCATTAACAATTGATTAGCATGGTCATAGAATAGAATAAAACATATGTATCACAAGAACCTTTTAAACTACCAAACTCGCAACTCTTCGTATCAAACAAACAAATCCAAACTGCAAAAGACTGCACTATGTTGTAAAGACCTAATATTGTTTTAGTCTTGGACTTCACAAAACACGAATCCTTTAGGATGCAGACTTCCAATTGCAACAACTCACAATCATAGAGAAATTTGTCTGGACTTGTAAACACATATATTTCCTTAAGTCTTAACAAGAGAAAATCATAGCTTTTACTTGGTTTACAAATACAATAAGTTGTACTGAATCTTTGTTAATTAACAATAGATAGAATAATAGGATGATGGATAATGGATGTATAATTTGATGACTTTTAAAAAGGATGAAAGAAAGGATTGACAAATAAACAAATGTTTGATAAACATAATAAGAAATGAAAAGATAACAATGATTCTTGGAATAGAAGTACAAAGAGAGGAGGTAAGGGAAAGTTTACACAAATGGAAATAACATTCTAAGAACTAAATGTAAGTTTCCTAGAAATACCCCTGACTTCTTTCAGCACTAAGAAACTTTCTAAGAAAAGGCCTCACGCATAATATGTTAGAACATAATCTGAATTCAATACTGGATTTTTTTAACTCAATGCCATCTATATTGGTTAAAAGCAAAGCTCCTCCTAAAAAAGCCTTTTTCACTACGAATGGACCTTCATAATTAGGAGTCCATTTTCCTTGATGATCCTTTTGAAATTGAAGTATCCTTTGTAATACCAAATCTCCTTCTAAAAAACTTTGAGGGTGCACTTTCTTATTGTATGCTTGCATTAGTATTCTTTGGTAAAGTTGTCCCTGACTTAATCGTTTTTCTTCAATGAAATTCAAATGCCCCTAACGACCTCGTATCCATTCAGCTTCATCTAACTTAGATTCCATGAGAACTCTCAATGAAGGTGTCTCAACTTCTAAAGGTAGGACAACTTTCATACCATAAACCAAAGAAAATGGTGTTGTCCCTGTTGAAGTACAAACTGATGCGTGATATCCATGCAGCACAAACAGTAAAATTTCATGTCAATCCTTGTATGTTGTTGTCATCTTTTTAATGATTCTTTTAATATTTTTGTTGGTTGCCACAACTACCTCATTCATCTTGGGGCAATATGGAGTTGAATTTATGTGATTGATCTTGAATTGCTCACAAAGATCGTTCATTATTTTTGTATTAAAGTTTTTGGCAATATACCCTTTGGAGACCATAACGACAGATAAACTCTTTCTTGATAAACTTATGCATCATTCCTTTTGTAATGTTGCAGTAAGATGTCACCTCTATCCATTTAGTGAAGAAAATAATTCTAATTTAAAATAAGAATGGGAAATGATGAAAATGGAGGAAAGATGTGAAGGACAATAAAAAAGAAAGGGGAGAAGAGTGAAAAATACTGGTGAAAAGGATAATTAAAGATCAACTGAGAGGATTTATGAGATTGAGAATTGGAGAAGAAAGGCAGAGAGTTTGTGAGAATGTGAGAATGGAGAAGGTTGTATAAAGAAGGACTCACCCTCCTTAACGGCAACATAAACACATCTAGAGAAGGGCAAAGGCCATGGTAGAGTGCAAAAAGGGCAAAGGTATGTGCAGAAGATCGTTGAAAAGAGGAGGGCGAGTCTTCCTACTTCATGGCAACACAAACACATGCAAGAAGGGCAGAAGGCAAAGGCATGCAGAACCGTTGGAAAGAGGAGGGCGAGTCTTGACTCACCCATGCACATCATGTTCGCTAAGTGTCACCCTGTGCATTTTTTCTTTTTTTTTTTCTGAGTAGGTCGAGCCTTTAAAGCTCGACCGATATGTTTTTAAAAAAAAATAAAATCAAAGAGGGCAAGTCTTAAAAACTTGCCCTACTAACCCGATTGAAAAAAAAGAATTACATTATCTTGATAATACGTTTTAAAACAATCTTATTTTGATAATAAGTTTCAAAACAACAATATTAAAATAAAACATCCCATGATTACAACCATAATTAATTTTTGTATGTAAGAGAGTACGAAAATGATATACAATATATTTTCAATTGTGAAGTCAAACCCAATAAAACCTTGGATTTTGTAATTAATATTTTAATTACTCATTTCTCGAGAAAAAAACACGATTTTATCTTCAAAATTGGTTAAGAGGAGAATCAATTATTTTTTTAAAACTATTTTACCTATTTGTCAAAATCTTAAACTTTATTATTATCATTTGTTTTTAGACCTAAACTATTCTTATTAATTAAGTTCTTTTGTGTTTATGATTATAAGAAGAAGAAAAAAAAAACCACGTACTCAATGAAACCTTTTTTTTATAAAAAAAAATATTTATTGCACATAAAAGTTAAAATGATTTATTATTTGATCAATATAAAAATAAAATAAAATAAATATTAACTATTTATTTTCTTTTCACATTGTCTCATCCTCACATTTATTACTTAAAAATATATTTATAAAACAATTTATCTAATATACAAAATGTAATATGTTTTTTTTAGGCAACAAAAAATCAAAACTTTATTATGTCTTTAATATTGCTGTTTTTGCACGACATACTATTTATTCATTTTGGCAAAAAAAAATATTATTAACATTCTCACATGAAACACACGTTAAAATTTCTAACGTATATAAACACACCTTAATAAGGTATATTAACTTTGATAATAATAAAGAGAATAATAGAAGCACCAAAGAATTTTATGACTTAAATGTTTTGATGGAGTTGTATGTTAATAGTTTAGTATGCATTAATAGTCAAAAACATCTTTTTTATTTGACTAATTATAATTTTAGTATATTTTAAGAATGAATTTTTTATTTTGGGATTTGCTGAGGCTTTGTGAAATTTTATATTTAATTTAAAATTTTGGGTTTTTATTTTGGCTATCGAGAAATTTGGTATAAAAATTGGATAATGTCTATATATTTTATTTTGAAAGATATTTATGAAACAATAATCTGCAGTCAAATAACAGAGAAAGTGAAATACGATGATCCATTAGAAGTTGCTTAACTTCACGGTGGGTATGGCGGGTGGGAAGTGATCTTCACGGTACTCTATGAAATAAAGGAATACGTAACAATATTGGACAACAGATTAAGGTGGCCCTTCAGACTGCTGATGGGTGCCTGCAGATTTGATATAGATATTGGTGATTAATGGATGGGTGAGTGCAACGATGGGGTCATTATTGTTCTATGTTCATAATTTGAAGTTTCTTAAATTCTCCAATGAAGATGAAATGGTGAGGATGGACCTGACCTGCCATGGGGGATTTGCTTACATATATCACGATGAAGATGAAACCCAGAAAATGGGGATTCCTTTGAACAAGGTGGAACCAAATGTTAGAGAACCAAGGTGACATGGAAGCCACGGTGGTCACAAGTCATCAAGCATTTTAAATAAGCTCAACTTATTAAAATTTGCCAAGTGTCTTATCCTTGCTTTTTATGTAATTATCTTTACATTCTTTATTTCTTTATTAAGAGGAGAATCAATTATTTTCCAAATAGTATGTATAATAATCAACTATTATTTCCTTTATTCAAGTAATAATACATAGTAGACAGATATTTTGAAAACCTCAGAAGCTGTTTGGTCCCTTGGCTTGGCATTAGGTGCTGTTGACATTTGATGTCAAGCTCATATTTCGCACATGGTGTAAAATCATGAGCTTAACATGTGAGGTAAATGAAGGGTTTTTTTTCTTTTTCATTTAAATTTTAGTTCTCAAATTTAAACTAGTACTTTCACTTCCATTTTAAATATTTTTTAAAATTATTACTATAATTTTTGGATGACAAGTGAAATAAATTAAAGATTAAAATAATTTGAGTTGGTTTGATTCAAAAAGATTAAAAATTTGTTTATAACTTTATATATTAAATAAGTTTTTTTTAGTCAAAATATTGTAATTTCTTATTGTTTTGAGTGAATAAATATAGAATTTCTTTATTTTTTATATATGTTAAATAAAAAGAATTTTTTTTATTACTCAAATAAAAAATAAAAAATGGTACATTTTGGTTCAACCTGAAGAAACGAACACATTAGAACTTTCCTTTTCATCTTTGTTTTATCATTTTTTGTATGGGGAAAATATGAATCCCCTTCTCAAGTAAAACTTGAAGAAAATAAATGACAAAAGCTTAAAATTTTGAATATATTTGACACAAAATTAAATTTTAAAACACACGATTATACATAATTTTTAAATTGTAAGTGTGTGTTATACCAAGCATACAAAATTTAGGATTTAAATAAACATTTTTCATTTTTTTTATTTGATCACTTTAACTAGAAGACTTAGAACTTATTTAGATTGACTTAAGAAAAAAGAATTTCAAAAAAACAAACTCATTTTTGTTTAAACTCTTTTGATAAAAGTGGTTTAAATATTACATTGCATCTTCATCATAGTAAGGCAACCATAACTATCACTAAATATAACTCTATTTGACTTTCGCTTATGCATTACTCTTTTGCTATGCTTAGTTTGAAACCTAGCTATTAGACGCTTTTTAATGTTTTGCTTAACTGAAACTTTTGTAAACTTCATCCGATTACATAACTTGTTATATTTTGTAAATAGTTTGTAATATTCCTGATTAGACCATTCATGTTAATGCAACTGTAATCAAAATTATTGTTATTGAATATTAAACATTTTTGTTTTTACATTATTGTCATGAAAATCAACAAGTCAAGTAACTGAATTATATGTACAAAATAATATTAATAAAATCAATTAAATATTTTATATATGATAAATTTAGATTGTACAATTGACAAAAAAAAAAGATTAGTTAAGCCTATGAATTCAAAACCACCCCAAACACAAGCATTAGAAATTCAGATTACCAATTCATGCACCCCAAATACAGACATATGTAATTTTCGAGCATCAAAACTCCATCAAATAAGTCCACAGTCATTTAATTCTCAGGCATTTGATTTCAAACATGCGCGACAAATGCCATTAAAGGGTTCTAAAATGTGATTTGGTATCAGATCCACTAGTGGCTAACACTTCTTCCTCTTCCTCTAATGTGAATGTTGGCCTCCTATTCATCAACTTCTCCAATTCGTCGATGAATCAAATCCTTAACCAACTAACCACGATTAAGTTGTATCGAAGCAATTTTCTCTTGTGGAAAACTCTTACCCTCCTAATACTTAAAGGCTACAAACTTGAAGGTCATCTTACAGGTGAGAGATCATGTATCCTCCAAAATTTATTTCGACACAAAGAAGTATAAGTGCATAAGTTACCGAAGCTGAAGGATCTGAGGGAGCAGCAGAGCAAGCGATGTAAAGAGCATCATCTTTGTCATCAACACCCGTTGAAGTTAATCCATTATTCGAGCAATGGCTTACCATGTATCTTCTCTTACTCGGATGGTTGTATAATTGTATGACGCCTGAGGTAGCAATCCAATTGATGGGATTTAAAAATGCAAAGGATCTATGGGAAGCAACCCAAGACCTATTCGGAGTCCAATATAAAGCTAAAGAGGATCTTTTTCAGCAGATGTTCCAAATGACCAAAAAAGGTAACACAAAAATGGAAGACTATTTAAAAATTATGAAAACTTATGATGATAATCTTCGCCAAGCTAGTAGTCCAGTGTCGAATTGTGCACTTATTTCAAAGGTTTTGATGGGATTAAATGAAACATAGAATCTTGTAATGGTTGTTGTTCAAGGGAAGCCTCATATATCTTGGATTGATATGCAATCCAAACTGCTGATTTTTAAGAAAAGATTGAAGCATCAAAATTCTCAGAAAATTACTAGGAGTGCTATTCCAAATATGGCACAAGTAAAAAATACTAGTGATGGAAAGTCTCACGACAACTCTCAACATGATGGAAACAACAAGAATACTTTCAATGGGTACAGAGGAGGATCAAATGGCAGAGGTTGTGGTCATGGACGAAACACTAATAAAACGATATATCAAGTATGTGGTAAGTATGGTCATTCTGCTTTTGTGTGTTATAACATATTTAATAAAGAATTTGTGAGTCCTTTGATTCAAGAAAAAAGAGGACATAATTCCAACTTAGTGGGTAATTCAAGTCTATCAGCCTTTGTTAGCCAAAATGCAACTCTGCTTGTCACACTAGAAACTGTGGTAGATTAGAATTGGTATGTTAATAGTAGGGCAACTAACCATGTTACTGCATATTATTCCAACCTGATTACTCAGGTACAAAGAAAGTTACTATTGAAAATGGAAATAAGTTACATATAACTAGCTGTGTTGAAAATTTTTGTATATCTGATAGAAAAAATAGTCTCGATCTTACTGATATTTTATGTTTTTCTGAAATCACAAAAAATCTTGTGAGTGTTTCAAAGTTAGCCTAAGATAATCATGCTTATATTGAATTTCATGGTTGTTGTTTCATCAAGGACAAAACTACTGGAGAAACCATACTGCACCGAACACTTGAAGATGGACTTTAGCACTTGGAAAACGTTAAGGTGAAAAAGCAGTTGAGGTTTGTCATGTTAGCTTTTCAAAATTACAGCATCAGTACAAAAATAAAGATGCTTACAACATGGTATTAACAGTAGGAATCGATCTTATTAATATCAATGTTACGGAATCTAAATTTTTTTTAATTATGTAGTTAAAAGTTGTAAATGGCATGTTAATGACTGTGACGTACTAGAATTTTGTGAATCATGTCAGTTGGGTAAAACCCATAATCTATCGTTCTCTTCATCTAAATCTTGTGTCGTTACATCTTTTGATCTTGTTTACTCTGATATGTGGGGTCCTTCACCAGTATGTTCAACTAATGGTATTAGATACTATATATTGTTTGTAGATGATTTTAGCATATCTAGTTGGATATACCCTTTTAAACAGAAAAGTGGAGCAATTGAGGCTTTTAAACACTTTGTTACCTATCTTGGTAACCAATGTAATAAGACAATTAAAACCTTTCAATTTGATAATGGTGGGGAGTATAAAAAAGTCCATGAGTTATGTTCAGAAATGGGGATTAATAGTCATTTTCAAGTTCGTATACTTCGGGGCAATATGGGATAATAGAAAAGAAACACAAACATGTAGTTGTAATAGGGTTTACACTTCTTACCCAAGCCCAAATATCACTAAGTTATTGGTGGGATTCTTTTTTAACACAGTAATTCTCATAAATGGGCTACCTTCACATGTGCTTAAAGGAAAGTCTCCAGTGGAAATATTATTCTTTCATAAATTGAATTTTGCTGAATTTAAGAATTTTTATGTGCTTGTTACCCATGTCTTAGGTAGTACCAATCAACCAAAATTCAATTTCATACTGAAAAATGTGTTTATCTTGGACCAAATCCTGTTCACAAAGGTTTTAAGGGGCTGTTTGGTACACAGGTTCGGGATCAAATGCCTGGAAATTACATGCATGTGGTCTTATCTAATGGGGTTTTAATGTCGGAGAATTAGAAATGTCTGTGTTTGAAGTGCAAGAATTGAAAATATGGGTTTTTGGAGTGCATAATTTAGAAATATAGGTTTTTTATGCCCGTGTTTGGAGGCTGATTTTACATCCTAGGTTTAATTAGTTTGATTATTTATATATTTATTTATTTATTTTGTGAATCACCATCCTAATGTATCAATTATTGAATTGAAATATTTTTTCAAATTTTGTACCTCTAATTCAATTTCTTTACTCTATTGATTTCTTACGACAAAATTATAAAAACAAAAAAAATATAACATTCAATAACAATAATTTTGATCTAAGTTGCATTAACATGAATGATCTAATTAGAAATATTATAAATCATCAACAAAATATAACAGGTTATTTGATTTAATAGGGTTTGCAAAAGTTATAGTTAAGCAACATTTAAAAAGGTTTAGTTCGTTTCAAAAGTAAGCATAAGGGTCAACCAAAAGTGAAAATTTAATAAAGTTACATTTAGCAATGATCAAGTATTTGAATAGTCAAGGAATACATGCATCATCATGGGATCAAGTAATAGAGACTCGACTACAATTAAACAATCATCCACGTCCATTCCAGGAATAATCTGTAATTCAACATATAATTGTTTATGTAAGGATAATTTTATTTCCATTTTTTCTTTCTGCCATGCAGCAAGCTATTCAATTTCCCTCGAAGTTTCCATACTTGCACGAAATGTGTCCATGAGGTCCCCTGAATATGACAGTCTTTTCTTACTTGGTTTAGATGATCCTACATCATGTGTCATACTTGTTGGAGTGGATGGCATGTCCTCCCCGGATGGTGGCTCGAGTCCATGTGAATTTGGAATATCAAAGTCTTCGAGATTAATATCCATGTCATCTTCCTCTATATCTTTTGTAGTTTGTGACAGCACATTTCAACGAGTGTCTTACATCTACCACCATTAGCCCTATCTCTACAAAACACAATTTTCAAGTCATAGAAGTAAGAAAATTGTTTGTTTGGTAAGCCTCGAACATTGGGGTGTCCCTACATTGAGTTAACAAATGTAAGTATATTATATTTTCCTTTTATAGAAAGTATGAATATATCCACTGTCTTACCTTAACCTAGTCATCGAACATAGATTTCTCTGCCTCAATGCACTTTTGTTCCTCATTCCAGCCAAACCAGCTACACGCTGGCCCCATCATCTCTACTATGGCAGTGTACTGCTTCTTCAAAATTTTCACTTTTGACTCTAGATTTGGAGTTACTTGTATGTTGCTTCCAGGAATTTTTTCTTTCATTAGTTTTGTACTTATACCAAATATCCTAGTTTGAATATCCCATTGTCAGCCACCAACCACCTTCTTCCACTAGTTGTAGTAAGCACTCAACTAATGCCTCATCCTCCACAGTTGTCCTACGATGCTTAGTGGCTTTTGAATTTGTCGACGCCATCTAAATTAGCACATAAATTTTAGAAAAGTTAATGTAAACAAAATCTGTAGATTGACAAATAGATAGCTTAGTTTTTATAATTTAGAGGAAACCCTCATGTATTTCTGACTCCAATTACACACAAAAAATAGTTCAAATACAGATCATGTGATCATAAAACAAAAAAATTATATGGAAAACTAAAGTACATATATTAGTCATACATTATTCCAATCCTCAAACATTTGGTTTGCAAGATTATCTCTCCATTTAGTTCAAACATTAGTCATTTCCACGAAATTTATATTCTCAATGTTCATCTCACTTGAACCACCTTCACCAAGATATGGATCCCCAAATGGTGCATAAGAACCCATTTCTCTATGTATTAAGTTATGTAAGAGGCAACATGTCGTTATTATTTTACATTGTATGCCAACGAGATAATAGGATCTTCCTCATACAATAGCCCACCGACCCTTCAATGATCCAAATGCCTTTTCAATAACATTTCTAGCAAAGGAATGTCTCATGTTAAATAGCTCTTTCAGACATGTTGCTCGGTTTCCTCCATGTTATTCAGTTAGATGGTAACGTTGACCTCGGTATGGAGCGAGGAATCCTTCAACATTCGGATAACCAACATCACACAACTAGTAGTAATCTGCTGATGTTGCACCCATAATGAATTATTAGGGTACACCATATTAAATGAGCATATGGTCTTACACCATTGTGTGGGAAGAAGAGAATGCATCATCTTACTCTTTAGGACTTTTAGACCAGTAGATCGTGACACTGCATCTTTAAGTATCCTCAAATCAGATGCAGACCCTTCCCATCCAGGCATGACAAATATGAACTCACCATTTTGCGAACACACACCAAGTACATTTGTGATAACGTCACCCTTTCTAGACCTATATCTTGGGCGATCACTCATACTTACATTCACTTTAATGTGTGTACCATCTAATGCACCTAGACAATTTTGTCAAGGGGTAAAAGGCATTTTATTCGTCATTTCATAGAAGCACATATCCACTATAAAGTAGTGGGTGAGCCGATTATATACCTGAAACCATCACCACTTCTCATGCGAACATGAATGGGTCACTAGATCAGGTTGCTTAAGAAGGATTTCATGAAATCTAAGAACTGCATTAAGAAGAGCGTTGAAGTATCTAGACACTGTCTCATCAGACCTTGCAAAATATCGTCTAGCTACCGTATTCTTAACATCGTGTGCTACAATATGCAAGAAAATCGCAACCATCTCTTCAACGTCCACATATTGAGTGGCTTCCAATCCCCCTCTTGTTCTTAACATAGTACACAAGATAGTAAAACATCTATGATCCATCTGTGCACTCTCCCAACAAGCTAGATTGCTTTCATGAATTAGACGAAAAATTTATGTTGCCTAATTTGGTCTCTTAGGTGTGGTGATTGGTTTTCTATTCTTTGTCTCCAAGTATCATTATCATAATGAACATTAGCATCCATTGTTGTTATGTTGTGCAAATGACAGTATGTATTGTAATAAATTTGTTTGGTTCTATGTCAATGCTATCTTAGTATTTTAATTAACGATAGTTTCCTGACAAAACAAAAACAATTGAGTTCCTAGTACACAAGGATCCTAAAGTCCTAATATTGTTTGTTTACTAACACTGAGTTTCCTAACATAACAACCATCTTTTTTCTGGAAACAAAAGTTTTAAGCTATTGTTTTTTTTAACAAATTTACTCATGTTTGAAAAAGTTAGTAATAAGTTGTTAATTTACTTTTCGTTTTAAAAACCAAAGTAACAAAAATCCTTTAAAAAATTGCTTTAATTCTTTAATCTTCTTTTGTTATTTTTATATTCGTTTTATGATTTTGAAAATTTTGTTTTATATGAAATTTAAATTTTTAATTTAATTTCGCTCTTTAAAAATAAGTTAAAGACAATCGTTTTTTAAATTCAATTTTGTACAAATTTCATGTACTTAGTAAACATTATTATTCTTTGTATAACAAGCCTATCATATTAACCATAACTATTTTTAGGCATTTTTTTTTAAGAAAAAAAATTTACAAACACACTAATCCCATTTGTTTCTATAAAAAATTATGATCATTGCTATTCTCAAATAGGGGTTTCAAGGAAGTTTTTTTGTTTATAAAAAACATGTGTGTAGCTCTTTTATTTTTATTACAACAAGTGAACAATATAAATTAACTTAAAAAGAAAAAATAATAAAATAAAATTACATTTCAAACAAAGTATTCCCAAAAGTTAAAATAAATAATTTGACAAATATAACACAATCATAATATACAAAACATGAATGTATACTAACAAAGAAATTAAAAACACAAAAGTCCATTTATAAATGTGGGAAAGAAAAGAACACATTACATAATGGCTAATTCAGTACTCAGTCTAACTGGTACGAAGTCACAGATATAACATAGCCTGGGAAGTTATGCTTTTGAAGGTAGGAAAGAATCCTTTCGCCTATAGAAGAATCTCCCCGATGAAACTTCTCTTTCGAGTGTCAAAATGTGCAAGCTAAGGCAAGACAAGATAGACCTACAAAAAAAAAAAAAGCAAAATAAAACAGTTAGATGAGATAAATGGAACTAATTAATGTATAAAATATTGTTGTTGAAAGTTACATTACCTTGTAATACAATAGAGCTTACTTCATGATAGTTGGATGATAGTTGAAAACCACAAAAAATCCACATTAATGAAGCAAAATGCACATACCTCAAACAAAATATCAAAGAACATGGAAAAACAAAGTGCATTAGTTGATGAGGATAATAATAATATAAAAAGAATAGTAATTTATATGGAACAAAGTCAAAAAAATAGATGGAAAATAATTTACCACTCAAATATAAGTGAGAATATTATAACTTCAACCTCAATACACCAAATTTTAGATACAAAACACTAAATTTTAGATACAAAGAGGTGGTGTGGAGTGTTTAGGAGAAATGTTCTATTTATATTAAAAGTTAAAAGAAGGAGAGTATTAACCAACAATAAATTTTAATTTCAAATCACTCAACTACCCTTAATAAATTAAGAAATAATGATCACTATCCATTGGATACAAATAAAATAAAAATAAAATTTTTAATTTTAAATATTTCAACTACCAAAAAGTAAACATTAAAATTATTTAATACATATAAAAAAAATCAAATTTAAATCTCTCTCAACTACCTAAACATAAAAATTATGTATAGTCAAATACTCCCTCAAATCCATCAAATCTACTTGTTTTGTCAAATTTAAAATTTTCAAAAAAAAATAATTAATAAATAATAGAGAAAACATCATACCAATAAAAAAAATAATACCAAATAATGATGTATCTAACCTTTTTATCAATAATAAGAACAAAGAAAAAACATTAACGAAGGTACTAAAATTTTAGAAGGGATAAATTAATAATCCTTATCATTATTTTTAAAAATCCTTTAAACAAATCAAGAGTAACCGAAGCAAAGAAAAAAAAAGTACCTTTGTAACCACAACAAAGAAAAAAATGTATCTTGCAACCAAAACAAAGAAAAAAAAAGATGTAACTTGAAACCAAAACAAAGAAGAAAAAAAATATGTATCTTGAAATCAAACCAAAGAAAAAAAAAGATGTATCTTGAAACCAAACCAAAAGTAAAATTGTATCTTGAAACCAAAACAAAAAAAAAATTGTATCTTGAAACCAAAACAAAGAAAAAATTGTGTATGTATCTTGCAACCAACATTAGACACAAAAATAAATCCAAAATGCAAAAAACAAAAAAAATGGAACAAAAAACAAAATTACAAAAAAAAAAATCATTAGAATATAACAGAATTGTGAGACAAAAAAAAAACATTAGAACGTAACAAAACAAAAAATGGAACAAAAAAATCATTAGAACATAACAAAATAACTTACCAAAAAATGGAACAAAAAAATCCTTAGAACATAACAAATAAGTTACAAAAAAATAGAAAAAAAATTATTAGAACGGAACAAATAATTACCAAAAAAATATTTAAAAAATCATTAAAACAGATCAAATAAATTACCAAAAAATAGAACAAAAAATCATTAAATAGAAAAAAATTACAAAACAAAAAAAAAACATGGAAGACACAGACCCGCAATGTTCTGATTTCCTCTACCAAAGGAAGACATCGTTTTTTTGTTTGTTATCCTTTAACTCGATGAAGGACCACATGCGAGGGACGCATGAAGGAAGAGGAGAGATTTTTCCATTGGGTCAGAACCATAAAGTGAGGAAGAGAGAAAGAGATGAGATCTAAAATTACGGAGAAATGAGACTTTTTTTTAGGTAGAAAAATAAAGTTAGAAAGAGATGTGGACAGATTAAAAAATTGATGAATAAAAGAGAATAATTTTTTTTTACTTTGTAAATAATAACAAAATGGTCTAAACCCTCCATTTTACGCCTTGTCTTAAGCCCTTCATTTTAAACCATGGGGCAAATATGGAATGCCAAACCCATCTAATTCCAAGCTTAGGGGTCGACCCCTAAGTGTCTCTACAAATCTGGAGAATATATATCTCCCGTCATGTTAAATTTAATGAGACACATTTTCCTTTACCCAACTTTTTCACTCGACCCAACTCAATTTCAGCAAATCATCTCCATCTCTTGTTTTACCTCTCCTTATAAATCGCCATACCTTATAATATTAATTATGCCACCGAACACAGTTTACCCCAACCCATCCAAACCATACCAAACCATTCACAACCCAATCTCATTAACCAACCCAATAATCAATCTTCTCATACTCAAGCCCAATCTCCACAGCCCACCGTGACTCTCAGCCATCCCATTAATCGATCCTATCACCAATTATATCCAAATACTCAAGCTTAACCTACCTCACTTAGCTCTTCATGGCCCACCATGAATCTCGATCGAATTACCAATCTTCTCTCACTTACCCAACTCGAAAATACCTTAGAATCTTCTCATCAAAATACTCAGTCCTCTGAATCTACCTCTTCCCAATATTTGTTCTTACCCAATATCCCACCAAACATTGAAGCTCCATTTTTATTGACAAGTTCCCCTCCAAATTCGTTACCATACCTTTCAGCCACCCCATAGTTACGCATGCAAAAATGAGAATATTTAAGCCGAAAGCATGGGTTCACACATCTAAACTGATTGAGCCTTAACTGAGACAACTTGGCTCAACGATGCTCTCTCTTCTCCTCAATGAAAAGTTGTTGTGGATGAAGAATACTCTGCTCTCCTTTAAATTCAAATATGGAGCTTAGTTTCGCCTTCCTTTTCTCAGAATATGGTTGGCAGTAAGTAGGTTTTCAAACTTAAAAGAAAATTTGATGGCTTGATCTCAAGGTATAAGGCTCGCCTTGTTGCTGAAGGATTCTAGGGGTGAAATCGGGTTGGGTTGGGAGACATTCTCAACCCAACCCATATTTTTAGGTTATTTAAGTTAGCAACCCGAATAACCCAAATTTAGTTTCCAACCAAACCCAACCCAACCCGTAAAATATGGGATGGGTTGTCAAGTTGCATAGTTTTTTTTGTCGGTTTCTAGTTACATTTAAATCGGGTTGTATAGATTTGTTACATTTAAATTTCAAACATACATAATTCAAAACTTTATACAATAAATTCAAGCTAAGCATTCATAAATTCAAAGTTACTAATACAAACAAAGTCAAAATTACAAACACAAATAAATTCAAAATTATACACAAATAAATTTAAAGTTCTTAAAATACATAAATAAAAAAATTATCCATAAATGTTCATGAAGTTCATTTTTAATAATAAATGAATAATAAAGTTCAAGATACAACACAATATAAATCTAAAAGAATAATAAACTTAATTGTTTTTTATTAAATAATATATTATTATTATTATTATATTTTTATATATATTATATTAATTCAAGTTGGGTTGGGTTGAACCGAATTTCTCAACCCTCCAACCCGAGACCCAACCCAACCCGAAAAAATAAAAAAAAAATTAACCCAACCCAACCCTTATAATATGGGTTGGGTAGTCCGGGTTATTCGGGTTCAACTCGTATTCTTACACCCCTAAGGGATTCCATCAAAACCCAGGTATCAATTTTTTTAAAACTTTCAATCTAGTTGTTAAAGCATCCACGATTCAAGTTGTTCTTACTACTGCTCTGTCGAAAGGTTGGGTTCTCCAACAATTAGATTTCAATAATGCCTTCTTGAATGGGAAGCTTGACGAAAGAGTGTACATGACACTACCACCAGGGTATGAAAACTCCTCTTATCTCACTTATATGAGTAAAAAGTACAAGGCAATATATGGGTTGAAACAGACCCTGTGCATGGAATGTTACCTTGACTAGAGAACTACTAAATTGGGGCTTTATCAACTCCAAAGTAGATTTGTCGCTGTTATATTAAGAAAAAGTTTTTTTATTCTACTCCTCATACTATATGTTGATGAAGTGATAATCATTGATAATGATTCCTCACTTATCTCAAACTTAGTTAAATCTCTAGATAAATGGTATGCTTCGAAGGATCTGGGACCTCTGCATTATTTTCTTGGTTTTCAGCTTCATCAATTTGATTATGGAATTATATTAAATTAAGAAAAATATGTGTCTGATTTACTTCATAACCTAATTTAGATGATCTTAAATTTGCACCTTCACCTAGCATTGTGTGTAACCATTTATCTGCTATTAAAGGAACAACACTGAAAGATCTTTCATTTATAGTACAATTAGAGCACTGCAATATCTTAGTCGGTTTCTACAATGACCCACAAATCTTTATTGGCAAGCAGTAAAACATGTGTTAAGATATTTAAGTGGTACACAAACATTTGGCCTTCTATTTTAGTGAAGTTCTGATCTTTCAATTTCTACCTATTTTGATGTTGATATTAGGCATCGAATATTGATGATCATAAGACAGTGGCCACATACTGTGTGTTTGTTGGATCTAATCTTGTCTCATGGTCATCTAAAAACCATATTTTTGTTGCTAGATCTAGTATTGAGTCAAAAATATAGAGCCTTAGATATGCTGCTTTTGAAACTTATTTTGTTAAATCAATTAAAAAAGTAATTGATATTTAATTGATTGCATGGCATTTTGATTTTAAGTTTAATACGAATAATTTATAATTAGAACTATGATAAAAAAAATTGTCATCATTTTAAAAAGCATATTTGAAGAATTTTGTTGAGTTGTTTTGTAAAAAAAATTATTGTTATTATTATTAATTTATTATAACACAACTATAATAATCTTACTCATTTTAACCGACAAACAGACTATAATAATTATGTGGGTATTTTAGAGTGTTGCATTGCACGCATGCATGCTATAAATCAAATAATTTATTTTTTGTTTGCTAATTTTCATACTTTCAGCACTACTCCAAGTTTCTTGTGCGCAAAGTTTCATTCATTCATATCTCTTTCTCTCTTAGTTTTCTTTGCAAATCTTTGTTCTGGTTTCAATGGAGAGAGAAAAGTTGATTATGAATATCATACTCAATCGAAAAACTCAAATTTTTACATTCAAGAAGCGAAAGAATAGTTTGATGATGAAAGCTTATGAACTCTCTACGCTTTGCGATGTTCAAACCTGTGTTCTCGTCCATGGCTCTGCTTGTGAAGATCCTTCTCAATCGAACCTCGAATTGCACTCTTGGCCTTCCAATCCTACTCACCTCGAACTATGATTCAAGCCTACAAGACCACTCCATCCTCCTGTAACTGTAAGTCTTTTGATTTAACTCACTTTTTGTTCGATCGTAAGAGGAAAATCGAATAAAAAACATGCAAGCTTCGCAAGAAATTTAGAGGCTCTAAGTGGGATCAGCGACTTGATTGTTTTTCAGAACACCAATTGGGACACTTGATGGAGACACTCGATGCAAAAATTGATGTCGTCATTGGAATGATCGCTTTCATGGAAGCCAATTATGGAAAATTGTTTAGTGAGTTACTTCTAGAGATGGAGAATATAGTCCAAGCGAAAGGGTATTTGAACTCATCAACCGATGAATTAGATGCGCCTGATCTGTTGACGATTCCATCAACTGATGAGTTGGTGGATTTGTTGAGTTGTTCACTATTCCATCGATCGATGAATTGGTGGACTTGGCTGACTTCTTCACGATTCCATCAGCTAATGATGAATTGGGTTTACCTAATTTGTTCACAGTTAGGGTTAACACTAATGAAGAAGAAGTTGTCAATTGATGAGTTCGATGATATTAGGTGTCCTCAAATGGTTTTCGGTAACTTTTAATTTCACAATAATGATGGGTTTGGCACTACTTTACTTAATTTCATTATTTTGTATTCACAAGTAATTAGAAAAAGTATATATGAATTTAACTAAAATTTGTGTCTTGCCTTCACTCCTTTTGTAAATCAACTAGCTAAGGAAAAGATGTTCTATATGATTGTTAAACTATAAATGATAAGTTCAAGCATCTAAATCAGTCCAAAAGTCTTAGAAACTACTTTCTTTGGGGAAAAACCCTTGTGTTATGCGCGTTGCCAATAATTTATCTTACTTACTTAAAAAAGAAATCTTAACTTCTTTCTGCAATTCCATAGACAAAAGTTGTTTTTTCTTATTTTAAAAGTTTTGCTCTATATTTACAACATTATTAAAACTTCTACAAGTTGTCTTTATAAGCTTAAATTATTTTTTTAAAAAAAAAATGGTTATAAAATAAGACCTAATTTCATCATTGGGTTCGAAACCTAAACTTTGGATGGTACCTCCAAACATGTCTAAGTCCTTTTCATTGGAGTTAACAAGATTGCACTTAGAACATTAATGTTACTTTTCGAGTATTAGTGAAAATTTCATCCTTAACCCTTAAAAGAGACAACCTTAAAAGCGTAACTGTATGAAACACTTGATTTTTCATTTGTGCGAAAGTGTTATATTACATGATCTTGCTTGTTTGTCAAACTAGGATTCATTTCATTGATTAAAGGGACTTCTTTCTTTTTGGAATTAGTCTTCTCATCGATCATCTATCTTAACTAGGGGGAAAATAGAGAGGAAATAAATATCTATAATTTTTTTGTTTTTATTTTTTGAAGTACCTATAACATTATCCTTAAAATAAATTTATCAAAAGAAAAAAAATTATTGTTCAACCGCAGGTAAACGTACTTACTTGGTAATATATTAGTTGTCAACCAAACTTGTAATTAAAAATTTTGAGTGGAAAGTGCTCGAGTTGTGGAGAAAATATGAAAAAACTGAGAAAAAATTTCTAAAGTTTCAACGCTTCTCTTCTATCTATTTTTTGCTTTTTATCTATGAATATATTATCTTGAGAAATAGTTTGAATTCCAATGAATGTTGGTATCTATACCAAACAAAATCAATCTACATAGTTGTAAATGTTATTTGGCTTATTTTATAATACTTTATTGTCATTCATTCATATCAATGTCTCCTAGATCATTAAAGATTGGGGGATTATTTTGTGTTTTTGTTGTTGGTGGATCAGTTGCTCACTGAATCAAACCTTGAAGCTAATATCGAGTGAAAAAATAGATTTTATCACCCTATGACCTCAATGAATGCAAAATATATGATTTCTTCCTTTAATATTGATGTCGAATTCATGTTATCTTCAAGTATTGCTCAATGCAAAAAAATTCATGATGAAGATAATGTTTACGTGCATTTTTCTTCCTTTCCTTTTTATCTTTGGTTCATCTTTTTCTTTTAATGTTGCATGTATGTGAGAGAGAGAGGACTTAAGGAAGTTTGAATAGTAGATCTTCTTGTTTCTAACGTCAAATTTTTTTTATAGCAAACAGAGATAATATATATAGAAAAAATATCATAAGCAATATTAAATGGTATTACTGATGAAATATTGTCATATTTTCTTTTAGATTTCTCTGTCAACTATAAGTGTTGGCACAATGTTGGAGGGTTTGTTCCATATTGCACATCTGTAACTTAGTTCTGAAGTTGTTTTTGAGTGAAAGACACTACCAATTCATTTACCCTAACTTATAAATTATGATTCTATGAAATTTTACTTGCAAACTGCAATTTAGTGATTATTGGTGTTGTTTAATTGAAATTTACTAGTTAATCATATCAAGCATATCAAAGAGACCGAATGAGTAGATGGAGATGGACATGTAAGATCTGAAGAATATATGTCGACATCTTGAAAAAAGGTTTACAACTTCATACACGAGCATTTAGACTATATAAATAGGGTTGGATTGAGTTGAAGAAGAATTATAGACCAACGCAAACTATTCGAATCGATAGAAAAATGAATCCTATCAATTCATATGCAAGGGTTAAACCAACCCAAAAAATTTAGGTTGAATTGGTGGATTGATCCTTTTTTTCCATCTATTCATAATATAGACAACTTTTAAATTTGTTTTTCAATATGCAATGTGAACAAATATTTATTCAAGGTGCAATACAACTCATATAAATATATATTATATCCATTATGTATGTATATATATTATATACAACGTACATAATTTATATAATGTATAAAGATTATATACATAATAGGGTTGGGTTGGTTCAACCCGATCCCTTACTTGCACAACCAAACAACCTGGACAAATTTTCACATCTAGTATATAAAAAAGCTCCACATAAATTTGTTTGTCCATTTGAATATAAATGTATTTTAGATATATATAGTATATATAAAAACTCTTATATGTAAAAATTTTTTAGTTCATTTTACCCTTTTGATTATAAGTATTTTTACTATTCATTTTATGATAGTTTTCTAATTCAACTTCAATACATGAATTGTGGGTGAATTTTAACACTTCCTCTCCAATTCTCTAATCATTTTAATATTCGATTAAAATATATTTTACCCCAATTAATTTCATGGGAAATGGAACAATTTTTATGGGTATGATAATAAAAAAATTTATGGGCATGATAATAAATTCAAGGAAGCCTTTTAAATTCTCTAATCCATAATTTCAACTATTTATTCAATATAAATGTATGATATTTCTTGTTTTCTTGAGTAACAGATTATTGTTAAGTGGAGAAAAAAGTGCAAGGAGACAAGAATGATGAGAAGATAAAGATAAATAGTGAATCTAGAAAATCGCATCATCAATTAAGAGGAGAGAAAAATGCGAGTAGACAAGATATATTTTTTAGTGTTTAAGATCTAGACAAATATTTTCTTTCATTTCTTTGTAAATAATATCTTCTTTTATATTTCTTTAAAGTTATTTTTCTTTTTGTTATTATATAGTTATATATATTTGAGTATAATGAAAAATTTTCTTACATATTTCTTTCTATTATATCTTAGTTTTATTTTTCTAGCTAAAAGGAGAAAATAAAATAAAAAATCTTATTTTTCATTATGTCTTTTATCTTAAATTAGTACATCTCTTTGTTTATGTTTTTTTAGATTAATACTCTAAAATTTCAAACATTGTTTTTGGAGTATGTGTTTAGACATAAAGACAAAACCAAAAGAGTTTTGAAAACTGAAATATGGTAAAACTAAATTTAAATAAATGATTTTAGTTACACATTTTCAAATTTTTAGCTTAAAAATATTATATGACTTTTATATTATGTATCAACTATGGACAACTTATGAATATTTGTTACAAACATTCAAATTTTAAAATAATAAAAGACAATAAATTAACTATTTAATCTTATAAAAGCCTAACATTTTATATATGTGGATATTTTCTACATCAATTATCCAATAGTAATTGCTATAATGTTTCTATATATTACTTAAATCTCCTTTTCTTTTTTCTTCTTTATAACTTCTACTTCTTTCAATAATCTTCTATAATTTAGAGATATAATATAATTTTTTTAAAAAATAAATTAAATATTATCCCATTTTGATATATAACTAAACTTGAAATAAAAAGACTAACTAAAAAAATAAAAGTTTGTATCCACTATTTTTTTAGAAAAGGATACTAATATGGGTCAGTAGGTGCACCCAAGCATCCTCACTAGGTGGGCACCCTTTTAGCACCCTCATCATACCCCAAAAATATATTCATTAAGCAAACGGGGAACAAAAGTTTTGGGCTAGAGAAAAGCCCAAATGTTACATCAAAGCGTTGATATTTAGAGATATTACAGAAGAGAGTAATTTGCAAAAAACTTCACTTTTGACGTTCATAGGCCTGTGTAATTGCAAGTATTTTCCCATAATTTAAATTGACTTTGATAACCATCTTTGAAGATTTTGTTTCTTCCAATCTAGATTGTCCATAAGACAGCAGCAATAAAATTAAATCAGATAGCGCTTGATTTGGTCTTCAAATTTATGGAAGCAAATTTCTTGGAGAGGTTATTTGGTTGAGTTTTAATGTTGTCCAAATCTTGAGTGGTATCCAGCTTGTTCCATAAAAATTTTGCTATAGAGAAACGTAGAAAAAGATGATCAACAGATTCTGCCTCTGCTTTACACATTATGTACCAATTTGGACTTAGGCAGTTTACTTTGATTCTTTTTTGGATCACATCCGCAGTAAGAATCCCATTTTTTAGCATTTTCCAGAGGAGAACTTTGCATTTTTTTTGGAATTTTTAATTCCCATATGTGCCTGTATTGTAGTGAGACTTCATTTGTTGTATCATTTGGAAGCAAAACTTCTTTGATGGATTTTGTTGTAAAAAGACCATTTTTACTCACCTTCCATTCAGGTTTGTCGATGCCTCTATGGTCAGATAACATAGAAAAGTTTTCTTTGATTCTGCTCCATTCGTTGCTTTCTCTTTCGTTTAGAGGCCTTATGCTTTTGATGTCCCAATCCTCAATCTTCTCATTCCACGCATCGGCTATGTTGCCATTTTGGATTGTTGATAATGGAAAAAGTCTTGGAGTTCTGTTTTTTAAAGGGATTTCTGAGTTCCATATATAGTGCCAAAAGGAGATACATTTTCCATCATTGACTTTCCAATTCATATGCCTGTTATACCAGTCAAAACCTTTACAGATATGTCTCCATGGAGTATTTGTGTTGCTAAATCTGCTTTTTTGGGGAATATCTCCTTATTGATACTTGCATATTTGCATCAATGTGTATGGTTCACTTTGGTACCTCCATAACCATTTTGTCAGTAAAGAAAAATTTGTATTTTTCACCGGTGTAATGCCAAGTCCACCCTTTTCTTTTGAGTTTTGTATAGTTGCCCATTTGAAAGGTATGAGACCCTCTGTTGCTTTTTTCATTGATACAAAGGTTGTCATAGTTTCCTTTCCAGAAGAAGTCCCTCTAGAATTTTTCAATCTTTTTGCAGACACCTGTTGGGGCTTGGAAAACAGATAGTTGATAGAATGGTAAGCTGGACAGGATTGAGTTAATAAGGGTGAGTCTTTCTCTCTTTGATATATGAGCATATTTCCAGTTGTTCAATTTTCTATGTACTTTTTCAGTGATATTGCTCCAGAAGGAGTGAGTTCTCAGCTTACCTCCTAGAGGCATTCCCAAGTATTGAACTGGAAGGAAATGAGTGGTCATTTTCCAGCTGCTAGTTATAAAATTCGCCCTTTATTTTGTTCCATTGATTGGAGTGATGGAGGATTTGTTGAGGTTTATGTTTAGCCCCGTGGCTTTTTCAAATATATGGATTTCCATTTGTAGATTCCTCATAGATGTATCATCATCTTCGATAAAAACTAGAATATCATCAGCAAATAGAAGATGAGTTAGATTAAAACCATTTATGATTACCCCTTTGATTTTGTTTGTTTTTCCAAGGTGGTGGAGAATACAACTGAAGTAGTCCATAAAAATAATAAAAAGAAAAGGGGAGATAGGGTCCCCTTGTCTAATTCCTCTTTCTGGTTTGATCCGGCCCCTAGATTTTCCATTTACGATGATAGAGTATTGTACTGTAGAGATGAAAGCCCTTATCCAATTTCTCCATTTATCAGGAAAGTTTTTCTTCTTGTCCATGTATTGTAAGAAATCCCAGTTTAGCTTGTCAAAAGCCTTTTCAATGTCAAGCTTAAAGACAAAACCTTTTATCTTTTTACATTTTCAGTAATCAATGGCCTCATTGGGCATAAGGATTGCATCTGTGATTTGCCTTCCTTTAACCAAAGTCATTTGGTTCTCTATAATTGTATTGGGGATGACCTCTTTGAGTCCCGTGGACAAAGTTTTAGCCACAATTTTGTATAACGAGGTCGTCAGACTTATTAGCCTAAAGTCGATAGCTTCCTTGCACTTCTCTTTCTTTGCAATAAGAGCTATGTAAGTTTCATTTACTACCTTGTTTATCACTTCCTTTTCAAAAAAATCTTGGAACACTTCCATAATTTTGTCTTTGAAAGTGTTCCAAAACTTTTTATAAAATTTCATAGTATAGCCATCAGGTTCGAGGGCTTTGTTGCCATCAAAAGAGAAAAAGGCTTATTTGACTTCCAATTCCGTGAAAGGTTTGATGAGGGAGGTTTGTTGTTCTTGAGTAATCGACCTCCAATCCAGATTTTCAATGGCTTCATTACACTGTGTTATGTTGGAGTTTGAGAATATCTCTTTGTAGTGGTTGACAATGGTTAGGCCAATATCTTCATTTATCTTGTGTAATGTTCCTTGTCTGTCAAAAATTTCTGAAATAAAGTTTCTTCTCCTTCTGGCATAACAAACCTTGTGGAAGAAACTTGTGTTTTTTTTCCTTCTTCAAGCCACACTTTCTTAGCCCTTTGAGCCCAGTATTAGATTTGTTGATAATTGCTGAGGCTATGTCTATCTTTAGGAATTGTCTTTTGTTACTTTCAGCCTCAGATAGTAAGTTTTGAGCCTCAAGATTGTCTATTTTTTCAACTTCTTCTTTCCAGCGGATGATATCTTTTTCCGAATCTCTTTTTTTCTCAGATTGCCAGTATTTTATCTTATGAGCCATCTTTTTCAGCCCCCGATGACCCTCTTGTTGAATTTTTGTCCACCAGTCTTGAATGTTGCTTTGAAAAGCTTTTTCATTGATAGAGTCATTGTTGAGTCGGAAAGAGATGGGATTCTGTGTTAGATTTGGAGTTTCTAACATAATTGGGAAGTGATCTGATGTGATTCTTGTAAGGAGTCTACTGATGTGATTTATAAATCTATCCTCCCAATGATTGGTGTATAGGAAACGATCAATTCTGGACAGGACAAGGTTGCTTCTCAGGTTTGACCAGGTGTACTTGTCATTTGTAAGAGGTAGATCAATAAGATTGTTTCTCTGAATAAAGGAATTGAAAATATTCATGCTATAGGTAGCCGAAGTTCTTGTAGAAGTCTCACTACTCCATCTGATAACATTAAAATCTCCTCCCAAGAGCCAGTTGTTTCCACACATTGAGGCAAGTGAGTTTAGCTTATTCCAAACACATTTTCTATTTTTTCTTTGGGCACGGCCATAAATAGCTGATAACCACCAACTGAAACTATTTGTTTCTTTAATGTTAATTAAGACTGAAAAGGATCCAACAATGTAGTTTTGAATTTTGTGTTTTGTATCATCCCACATTATTATGATACCTCTAGATCTGCCCTCTGATTTTTTATAGATCCATTTAATGCTAATTGAGCTCCATAGGGATTTAATGTATAGATTATTGACAGCCTCAAGTTTAGTTTCAGTAAGACAAACAAAGTCAAGACAGTAAAAGAAAATTTCATGTTTTATTTGGGCTCTTTTTTGGGCTGAGCCTAGGCCTCTAACATTCCATGATAATACTTTCATGGGGAACCTGCTGTCCCTTGTGGCTCATTGCCAAATTTAAATACATCTTTGGAGGAACTAGGAATGCTATCAAAAGCAGTAAGTTTCAGATTGTTTTCTTTTAGCCACTTCACTAATTTTTTTTGAAGATGTCTTCATTGATGTCGCTTTTGCCAATCCATGTTTCATTTCTATCCTCTCCTCCTTCACTATTTACTAGAGAAGCCAAACTATCTCGAACTATCCCAGACTAAGTAGGAGAAATCACAGATGGTGTCCTTATGGGCAGATTAGGACTTGATACGCGATCAATGTCCATTTCACTTGATAACGGAGAGATGCTACCAATATCAACTATGAGGTTGAGGCCTTTCTCTCTGTCCTTTGTTAGTTCCTGTGTAGCTCTTGATATCAATTCATTTCCTTCAAAGTTTTGTGAGTTTCTCTTGACCCGATAAACAAGTCTTTGATTTTTCTTCCTTCTGTATCTAGGCTTTGATTTTGGTGGACTGATGCATAGAGGCTTTAGTTGACTTTGGTAATATGTTGGACTTCTCTCATGCTGAGATGGACTTTGTATTTGGAGAGGTTTTGTTGGTGCATTACTGGGATTATAATAGAAAGTTTAGTTGACCTTTCTTCTTGTGATGATATTTTGTGGCATAAGGCCAGAGGCTTCAAAGTATAGCACAATACCTTTCCCTTTATCAAGCTTTCCTTCGATTATCGATTTTAGTTTACCATCTTTTCTTCTACCTTTGTTAGAATTATCTGATATGATTATCACCTTGGAATCTGTGTTTCTACGATTTGAATTTTCTGACCTCATCTGTTTGCTCTGACTGATGTCTGCGGCTATTTTGTTTTTCCCGGTCTTCTTCTCTAGTGGCATTGCAACAAAATCCATGAAATTATATTGTTCTACGTTTTGTATCATACTCATCCAAATTTTCAGCCGCTTTAGTAGTGAAAGAGCCATGGATGCTTGTTCTTCTCTCCTTTAGCCACCTGCCTTCAGAATAAGTCACAGTTTGCACACTAAAAATGTTACATGTCTTGTCTGTGATATTGATTTGGGTAGGAATGAACCCTGTATAGTTTTGTTTTTCTTTGATTCTTGCTTCAATCAAATCAGTTTTCTTTCATGTTGCTTTTGATATGTCTTCTAATCCTCCACATGCGTTCCCAATTTGTTTAAAAGTCTTAATATTCCAAGCCGTGAGTGGAATTCCTCTAAACCGTGTCCACCTTCCATAACTTGGCATAAATTTTGGACAAGCATGAAGATCTTCGGTCCATATTTTAAATTTTACGCAGTACTTTCTGACTGTAGTCCAACCTTTATTACTATAGAGCAAGCTGACTTGATCTCTATCTTGTAATAATACGATGGCTTTTTCGACATGAAAAGGTTGGTATGTGGGAGCTTTGATTTTTGTAGTCTTAGGTCGGGGCAATAGAAAATTCCCGTGCTGCTGTTGGAAATGTAGAGTTCGAGATGAGCACTTATTGAGAATGGGGGGAATCTTTATGATCATATTTCTTAGTTAAGAATCTAAGCTTATCAAGAACAAGAGAAAGAAGTAAGAGGATCTGGTCCAGGAGAGGAGCAAAGCAGGCATTGAATGAATATCTCTTTTCGAAGCAAGGGGCTAGGCAAAGGATTAGCCGCTAAGAAAAGGATCAGAATCAAATCTTTCACGAGAACCCACTCCGCGGTGAGGACTAGCCTCGCGAAGAGCTAGAAGACTGAGTAGACTGATTCTGGACTTCCATTTGCTTGGCAAGCTTTTCAAAGATCTTTTCCCAATCGTCATGTAGACAACGTCTTTTGATGATCACTGCTTTTTCCCATTCTATAGGTATTTCCTTGTAACCTTTGTTGTATTCTTCTTTACTGTCTTCGCTTTTTTCAGACTCCAACTCTCTTGCTTGGTCACTTTCTGAGGAGCTATCATAATTGCTTTCAAAGGATAAAATTTCTGCACAAGTTCTTTTCTTGTTCCTTTCTTCTGTATCAGATTCTGTTGATGTTGAGTCTGTATTATACCTACTCCTTTGATATCTCTCACTCATTGTTTTCATTTCTTTTTCAGCTTCATCCTGTGTTTTCAACTCTTTCTGGTACCAAAATGCATCCTTTTCTTCCTTTGTCGTCCACCTTGAAGATTCCAGCTAAGTTTCCTTTTCTATTTTGGGTTTTTGCTAATCCATATGCATTGTTCATTTCTTCTGTTTTCTTGAAAAAATCTGTTGTTTTTTGGTGTATTGATCAGAGCAGCAATGGCCTTCTTCATCCATTCTATTTCTTCCATTGTTACCACTAATGTGAATGATTTGTAGGCACTTTTCTCTGTGATGAGAAATCTTATGCTTCTTATTTTCTTGTCCAGCTCCAGGGTGTATTCTTTCTTCTCCACTTGACAGTAGCGCGCAAGTTGCAATGAGAACGACATCTTGTAGGAAGTAGGAAGGTTTAGTAGAGGCAAAGAGAATGTCGGGTGATAGGTGAATATCCTGTTGTTGTGTCTTGTAACTTATAAGAATCACGGTGGAGGGATGAAGTAAATGTAGGTGGATTTTGGATAGATTTGCGTCTTAAATGTACAAATACAGTGGTTTGGTGTTGGTGGAGGTGATTTGATGCGCCGCCGGTGGTGTTAAATGTCGTCGAAAAGCTCAAAGATCTCATCTTTCCTTTCGTCGGCTACTTTCTTTCTCTTTTTCTCTCTCATATGCATCCTCTATTTTAATAGAGATTAATTTTGAAACATCTCTATCATTAATTATAATTAACAATGAAATATTAATTTTAAATAGAAATAAAAAACGATGAGATGTAACTCTAACTTAGGTAAATATGAAAATATAATTATTAGTCAAATACTACTATAACTTAGATTATAAATTTTATATTTTAAAAGATAACATGTATCCATGTGCAACGTACATGAAAAAAACTAGCAAACATAAAACAACTATATGTGTCTATTGTGATATAAATATATACAAATAATAGTATATTGTGGTCTATCGTAAATAAATGATGTTTTAGTTCATTTTGGTATATTTGGAAATAACTTTATTTTAGAAAATAATCTTCATCAAAACATTGTATCGTTTGAAAACCTAAATGAAATTTTTATTCAAATTTGATAGAAGTATATTATAATAATTAATTTTGGTTTAAAAGTGGGTAAAACAATGATAATTGGAGATGTCTAATTTACCTATATTAATGGTTCTTGCTTGGATCATACTGGGCCAATTTGACATAGCTAAAGAGAAGGCATTCCTTCTATCCATGGTTAGATTACAAGGAAAAATGTTTTCGTGTGGTCTATTTGGTAGAAAATCTGAATTGTGTTTTATGTTTATAGACTTTCATTTGGCATGTCTTGTTGCACTTCGTCTTGTGTGTCGCGTAAGGTACGGTATCTCTCTTGGTCAGTTTGCCAAATAATCTCGCGTAATTAAATTACATGTTGAACGCAAACTTGGTCAGTTTCTAGCGTAATTAAATCAATTGTCGAACACAAACTTGATCGGTTGGCTAAATAATCTCGCGTAATTAAATCACTTGTCGAACACAAACTGAAAAACAGAAATCATTCTCTATTGAAAGCCTCATCCTCCTCACGATAAAGCAGGCTCAGTGTTCAATTAGGTTTGAATTGACTATATTGAAATCAAGAGATTTTTTAAGAAATTTTCTTATGTATATTTTAGGTGAAGAATAGGTGGGCATATCTACATTTGTCTATCTTATTCTTTCTTTCAAAACTTAGGTGGCCTAAGGATCCAAATCCATTAATGAAGTAATGAGTATATGAATAATGTGGGATTGCAAATTTTGAATAAAATAATAACAAACATTTATTTCTCAAATTTTTGATTCAATATGTGTTTGGTACAAAATCATAATCTTATTATGGCGAATTCAAACATTACAAATTCAATAAAAACATAGTTTCCAAAATTTTTCATAGTTTTGAATCACATGATTCGGAAATAGTTTTCAATAACATCTATTCTAAGTAAATGAATTGAAAACACGAAGAAAGAATATGAAAAACAGCGATAAGCAATT
>JBBPDI010000023.1:15048813-15061152 GCA_037974545.1 Cucumis variabilis
CTTTAGTGAGATCAACTTTAAAGAAATCAACTCATAGGGATTTTGTTAACTGAGTTGATGTACATCGTTATTGTTTTCTTGCTGTTTACAGTGAAATTAAACCCGTATTTTTATCTCTTTATGTAAAATTGTCTTTCTAGTGTTCATGTGTATGAAACGAAATAAATTGATTAATGAGAAAGATGTTGGTTGTTCATTACAAATGTGTCAATATAAGAGTATCAATGACAATATAATCGTGTCGAGTGATAGATAGCGATGACAAATTTTAAGCATCGAACTAAAGGTATTGATGACAATATTTTGGTGTCGAGTTATAGATAATGGTGCATATTTATTGCGTCAAGATAAAAATATTAACAACACATTTTACGAAGTGTCGTTAAATAGCATTTTTTTGACAGTGGCTTCAATGACACAAAATTTTTGTTGTTGAAACTCTTTATGACGTAAATTTTACATCATTGAAAGCACAAATTTCTAACCTAATAAACCTTTGGTTAGAGTCTATCGGAGGGAATCAAAATTGTCACACTTAAGTAAATATATATCTCTCTATATATAATATAAATTTCCATTATGTATTGAATTATACTTTCAATAAATAATGATTAACATAGTTCTAATATTATATATTATGATCAATAGTTAAAATACATATGTAATATATTTAAAATAAATCAGCGTTATTGAAGATAGATCAATTAAAAGGTTTGGTTTCTTCACTTTACATATTGTTATTAAAAAAATAATTAAAATTAAAAGATGGATGTACACAAATTTAAATATGATATGATGTTAAAGAGTTTTGAAAAGTAAGTAGGCCAAACCAATTATTAAAAATAATTTAAAGAGGGTACCTACAAAATTATTCCAAATTCAATTTTAAAATTGTGTTATTAAATGACTTTGCACAAAAGATAATGCATTATTCTCCAATATATGAGGTTTTATTGGGAAGAAACAATGACTTCATTTTATTTATTTATTATTTATTATTATTTTAGAATACATTGGAAGTTAAAAAATTATTTAAACGTATATTTTTATCTTTGGAATTTAAAGCCATTTAATCAAAAAGATTTTTATTTTTATTTAAAGAAAGAGTATAGAATACTATACTTTTGAATGAACTCCATCTTTTGTGTTCAAAGATGTATAAATCAAAATCTGATTTAATCTAAACTATTTAGTTCTTTTGTGTCCACCTAAGTTCTCTTCTATTTCTTTTGGAATTTACTCTCTATCAATATGGTAATTTATCTATTTGATTTTTTAACTATCCAAATTATAAATTATAAATTTGAATTTATTCTAACAAATGATTTTTCAATACATTCAAATTGATTGATGTATTCGTATCAAACATAATAACAAGTTTTTTAAATATAATTTTTAAGAATAAAAATAAAGACAATTGAAAATACATATAATTTCTTGGAGCAATCATATATATTAGATCCAATATAATTTTTTGTTTTTTATTTAATTTTGAAAATAATTTCCTGCCACGACATGATTGAAGGTCCAAATGAAAATGTAATAATCATCACCCAAAAATTAATTAATTTTACGTATAATGATATAAGTAATGAAATTGACAAAACTAAAATAAAAACAAACTCTTTGGCTGCCCTAATAATGCACTACATGACAATCAATGTCGCTCATATTTCAACCATATTTCCTAAACTTCTGGCTTTAATACTTAGTGGCATAATAACCTATGTGTATCTACTCCCCCCTATCTCTATTTAATATATGTTGATCCCTAAGTTCCTTTCTTATTCAAATTCCCTCTTTATATGCTAATAAACTAAAGGTGAGAATTTTTTTTAGTATAACAGCTGAGGAGTGGAATTGAATTTTCGATTTTGAAGGAAAAAATTAAACACAATTACCATCGAACTAAATAAAGTAGAAGGTTCAAATCTTTCGAAATTGTATTTATAATTGGTTTGGATAAAAATATAATACATGTATTTCTCTTTATCATTATTATACTTTATTTTAAGGGTAATTGTTCAAATATATATTCTTAATCTCAAGACAAGGTTAAGAAAATACCATTTGGAAAATGTAATTAATGGAGTAAAACCTGCCCATGGAAAATTTCCGTTTAATTGATCACATTGATTAATTTGTAATAAAACACATATAAGTTAAACAATTATTTCATGCATATATTATAATAATAATAATAATAATAATAATAATAATAATAATAATATTAAAAAATATTCCACACTATCCATCCAATAATATTCTCATAAATAAATCTAAGGAAAGATGTATTTTTTTTCACATGGATATACATAAATAAATAATAGTGTAACTTTTTCTAATTTTAAGCTAAAGGAAATAATTTTTCCATACAACTTTTGGAATTTTGTTTGGTTTTTTTTTTCTTTCTTTCTTTTTGGGTCACTTAACATATCCATATGTCTGCCCATTTTGATTCATTTTAGTAATTTATTCGAAAAGGTATTTGAAATAATTGGACATTGTAGACCATCTTTAGAAAATATAAAATAGTTTTGAAAAGATTAGAATGTAGGTCCAGTTTGAATTCATCATAGAAAAAAGGTATTTAAAAAGAATATGTTTATTTAATTTTTTTATTAAAAAAATTAAATTACACTTTAAAGCTACTTAAAAAATATTTACATTTTATAAAACAACTTCAAAAATGGAAAAAACTCACAGACCCATAATAAAAAATATAAAAAATGTTCCTCGATTAATTGACATCAATGTAATATATTTGAAAAACAATCGTTTGGATTTAACTATTCTTTCCTACACAATCTTTTAGATTTGATCTTTTAGATTTGACTACGATCATTTAGATTTGGCATTTGATGTTTAAATTTGGGTAGTCAAATCTTAACGATTTTTTTTAAAATTTTTTTTACACAATCGTTTAATTTTAGGTAGTCAAATCGTTAAATCTTAACGATTTAACTATTCTAGTACACGATCGTTTATATTTAAAAAACGATTGTTTAAATTTGGTTATCTTTGGTACGCGATTATTTACATCTGTCAATTCAATATTTCAATGATTTTTTTTCACAATATTTTATGTTTGACACATGATTTATCCTAACGATTTTTAAAAAATTTAAAATAATTACAGTAAAAGAGAAAAAGATTGATGAAAAAGAAAAAAAAAATTGAAAAGAAAGAATATGAAAAAGGAAAGGCAAGAAAAAAGAAAAGTATTTAAAAGAAATTGCAGAAGAGAAAATGAGCAAGGAAAGAGAAAAAGAATAGAGAAGGAGGATGAGAAGAAAAGAAATTGGAGAAGAAGAGGGCAGCAATTAGGTCATTGAGTGGATTCCTACCAACTCCAAATTATTTATTTTTAAATCAATAATAATACAACAAATTAAAATAATAAAATATTAATAGAGGTCTAAATCAAAATGTTTTCATGTGTAAGTAACTTTTTATTATTCCAAGAGAGATCATTTCAGATAAATTCAAATTCCCCTGTGATTTATACAAAGTGCTTCCAAACTCAAATCAATCATTGCCAATTACAGTGAAACGCTCTAATGCTCTACCATACTTAACTAAAATCATCTCTTTTTTTTCCCTCTAATACTCACCTTTGTAATTTCAAATAAAAAGTAGTTTGTGAGATATTATGGAATTGTTTCGCTAAATTCTATCTTATGTTATGTTTTTCACCCTTGTCCTTCTCCAAAATTGTTTTCACATTTTTTAATTTGTAATATTTTTATATTTTCCAAACACATATTTTGTTTCAATATGTTGATAAAAAGAGTGAGTCAATATTAAAATATAAATTAAACATAAAAAAAGAAAAAACGATGTCAAAGCAATCTAATATTCAAGGTTTTCCCTTTGTAACGTCCGAGATTAGAAGAGAGACATGAATGAATCGGTATCACGTCTAAATAAGAGGGATCCTAAGGACATACAAGTAATGTTAAGAAAGACTCAAAAGAATTAAAAGTTAATACATATACCAATAATGTACACCTTCCTTTTCGGTTGCTTGATCATAGAAACTTCAAAATTAAGCGTGCTTAGTTTGGAGCAATTCTATGTTGGATGACCTTCTGAAAATATTCGTAGGATGCATATGAGTGAGGACAAAGCAACTCGTGTTGGTTTGTGAGAAGAACTTTCAATCTAATAAGCCTTAAGGATGATGTTGCCCAGTCGTATGGGATGCAGGGAAATGTTGGAGATTCGAATTCCAAATCCTGATCCGAATCCTAGGCCTGGGGCATTACACCCTTCCTTTTCATCTTAATTTTTTTCCCCTTTCTATCGTCTTTTTCACTTCTTCTTCTAAAATTTTTCATTTTCATATTTTTTTGAAATCATGATATTTGTTATCAATCAATCATAAATCTTGTATTATTTTTTTTTCAAAATATTATTCGATTCAAAATCGTGTACCAGTATAAAAGATTTTGGTATAAGATCTTGAATAAAAATTGTTGGAATATTGATACAGGATTGTTTAGATTTGGCTACAACCAAATCTAACAAATATAAAAGAACTTGAAAAAAAATTATTGGATAATGGTACATGATCGTTTAGATCTGGGTAGCAAAATCTAAACGATCGTGTACCAAAGAATCTTGAAAAAAATTGTTTGGATGTTTGTACACAATCGTTTAGATTTGGGTAGCCAAATAGCCAAATAGCCAAATCTAAGTGATCGTGTAGCTAAATCTGCCAAACTTAAATGATCTGTACCAAATCTAAACTATCTTGGTACAAGATGGTTTACCAAATAATATATTACACGCACGAGTGGCCAATTAATCACGTAACTGGGGTATCTTCCATTGTGAGCCTGTGGACATTTTACATTTTCAAAATTGTTCTATACCTGAGAAATTAAATATAGAAAAGGGTGAATATAAACATATACTCAGTAAGGGACCCACTAGTAGTCTCGTTAGGTGTCTGTTAACTTCTCATTAGTGTCTCATAAGAAAGCACCCCATAACCATCGTGCTCTCGAACACACGCTATCTGGTGATCCTATAGGAACACATATAGTATTCGGTGAACCTAAAGGTACAACTTAGAGAATTGGGTTGTAAGTGACCTCGTTAAATCACTCATAGAAGTTATCATGATAGACTGGTGTGGTTCTGTCAAATACATATAGTCATAAAAAGTGGTGATCCCGAGGAACACCCATATGGATACGACCCTAGCAGACAAAGTTAACAGAATACCTCAATCTATAACATGTAGCATATCATAAATATCATAACATAGTCATAGCATATCTCAGTCATAACATATCTTAATTATAACATCTGAGTTATATCATATCTGAGTCATAACATATCTCAGTCATGACATATCTCAGTCATATCATATCTCAGTCATAACATATCAGTCATGATCTATGTAGTCATTTGTATCAGTCATTCATATCAGTCATTCATATCAGTCACATTATGCATCTTAGCTACCTTAATGCATAATGAAAAATACATGCAAGTTCTTGATTCTGTTTCGAAAGTCTAGTAATAAAATCTCTTACCTGAAAAATTAGCTAAAAGAATATTTCTTCTCCTGAGAGTCAAAATTCAATTAACCCAATCCTAAGCATAAACAAAAATTTAAATTAATAGTTTGACAACCAACATCAAACAATTAATTTCTTAGTCTTCCAAAAATGTGATACCTCTCAAGGATTTGGTGCCAGCAACCCAGAACAAAGTGAAGATTAAGAAGGTAGAGGAGTTGCTGAACTGGTTAGTGTAATGATAGAGTGACAAAGAAGAACAAGACATGTATTTTATTGTAAAAAATATAGTAATTGAGGAATATACAACATAAAAAAAATGCACAATATACAAATTTGTGACATTTTGTAACTGTCGTCAATATTGAAACAATGACATTTAATTTTATAAAATCTGTCATGATTGGCATATCCTTGACAGAAAAAATGTCATAATATACAAATTCGTGACATTTTGTAACTGTCGTCAATATCGAAACAATAACATTTTATTTTATAAAAACTGTAACGATTGGCATATCTTTGACAGAGAAAAAATGTCATATTATACGAATTCGTGACATTTTATAACTGTCGCGAATATGAAAATGATAACATTTATTTGTTGTCATGAAATAAAAGATGACCGTTATTTATTGTCATAAAATATTAAATAATAACATTTATTTTCTGTCATGAAAACACTTATTGTGACAATTTTTAAAACTATCATACAAGATTTTCCAGAATAGACGATACTATGACTGTAAATAACTGTTACAAATTTTATTTGTGACAAAAAATAACTTTCGTCGTAGACCATTTTTCTTGTAGTGGAAGCAGTAACAATCTCAATAATCCTATAACTTAATTATAGGTCCAAAGAAGGTGTTACCACATAATTTCATAAAGTTTCGAATTTGACTGCACACGAGACTGATTTTTTTTTCCTCGACAACCTCCAAATTTAACTACCCAATGGAAAGGCAAGATTCAATGGCAAACTATAGAATAATTATAGGAATAAGAAAGCAACTAATCAGCCAAAGGAAGTTCAGGCAAAGATTTCACAAGCAGTGAAAATCAAAATCATATAAAGAATTTAAGAATTGATTTAAATTTTCATAAGATTAAGACTGATGCTAGTCACTTGGCAGATTTTCACAAAGGTTTTAGAAATGATAAGAGTGAATTATTGTTAGTTACATTTGCTAGGAATGAAGGGAAAAGTGGGAATTTGACCTATTGCACAAGGAAATGGAAATTAAGTAGTTGCTATCTATCGACCATACTAATGTTTATGATATTTTATATACGTGAGGAAGAATACATGGGTACCGGTGTTTACAAAATTTTTGTTGTACTGGATCACTAATAGACATGTATCACTAATACATTCATATGGATCTATCAATGATAGACCAATATTTGCAACATGGTCTATCAGTGATAGACTTATATCATTGATAGAATTTGTCAAATTTTGCTATATTTGTAATTTTTTTAAAATGTTGCTACATACTTAATTATTTTGAATCTAATTGCTAAATTTGCAACTATCCCTTTTTCTTTTTAGTTTTGGTTTCTTTTATTAAATGGAATATTTGATTGAATGCCCTTGCTTTATGGTGTTGTTTTTGGAAACTTTCATGTTGTTAGAGCTATTTTTTAGATAAAATTTAAAATCTCCCTCTATCTTACTTAATTTTGTTCTTATACTTTCAACTTTTCAAAATCAATTCCTTTAAATTGGTTTAGTATGATGTGTCAGTAAGAAAAATGATTTAATATATGAGATTGAAGGTTCTTAGAGATGCTATGTGTAGTTCTTAATGAATATAGTTCAAAGAAACTTTTCAAAATCATAATGATGAGATTAGGGTTTTGGATGTTTTTTGTTTAATGTGTTCTGGTCTTTGTATGCTTCTTCGATTTCAGTTTTTTGTTGTTATGGTTAATGGTTCAAGCTTTAGTTGAAGTTGAGTTTGGATATTGTTTATATTAACTGGTTTATGACAAGAGGTTGTAGGTAGAAAAGGAAATTTTAAAGAAGTCTTCAGCATTATTCCTTGAACTTAATCCTTACTTGTAATGCTTAATCCTTATGGGTGTGCATGTAACGAGATGACTGTGGGGCATTTGATACATATGTACTTCATGTAAAACATTTCTATAGTTAGCTTCATGTTTTATAGTTAGCTTTCCAAATTTGACTAATTTTAAAATGGATACATCTTTCCTTCTTTTCTTCATGTTTTATAGTTAATTTGATTAATTTCAGAATGGATAAATCTTCACTCTAGTCTCTATTCCTTTATAAACAAGTTTTTATTAATCCCGTGCTACTCCCTCTCCTTCCTTCTCTCTTTTGTAGGTTTGGGAGAGAGTTGTTGGCTATAAAGTAGTTGTAAGAAAATGTTAGTAGGCTTTGTGTTTGCAATAATCAAACTACATCATTCTATTCTTTATAAGCTTCTATATTTGTTCTAGGGTGTTCTTTTACTACAATGTAACATTTCGCTCTAGCTTGAATTAGCTGAAAATTAAAGATGTCATTTCTTATTTAAAAGATCGTGTGTAAGGGGACCTTGAGGTCATTTCTTATTTATGCATGACCATAGTTCATTTTTGGAGATGTTTTCAATTTCACTAGTACAAAATTTTCGTGTTTTTACTATGACTATTTCATGTTGAAGTCGATTTAATTAATTCCAAAGAGATATTGACATATTGAAGAGTTTTATAGGTTTTAGAAGTGCATCTTTATTGGTTGCAAATGCAATTCGAGACAACTTTTAGTGGCAAGTTATGAGAAGCCAAACTTTCATACATAATGTTTGGACAAAGAATGTTCAATAAAGAGTGGGTACATCTGAACAGGTACAACAATGTAATAATTTATTAGAATTCCAATAAGTAGAAGTAGTTTTTTATTTTTAAATGATGAACATTTGGATCATTTTTTAGAGCCACAAACGAGTATATGAAAGGAGCACGAGAGTTTGTAGAAAAAGTAAAGAAGGATTCAACAAATGTGGATTTGATTATGTGCCCTTGCAAGGATTGTAGAAAGATGCATGAGTCACATCAATCTTTTGATATTGTTTACGAGCATTTAGTAATTAAGGGAATGCACAGTTATAAGATTTGGTACCATCACGGAGAGGAAGTTTGTGTAAGGGAAGCCACCTCATCAAAGTTTTCTTTATTATCTTAAGACGATAAAGGTTGAAATGTCTCAAATGAGATATTTAATATCTCACCTTCTTAAATTACAAGTATGAAGTTTCATAGCAAACTTTAACATATAGGTTTATATTATTTATTTCTAATTGTTTAACTTGTATACATTATTTTTCTATTTGCTAACTTTAGAGTAATAGAAGCGACCAACTTTCTAACGTTACAAAGGATGAAATGGTTACCAATGTTGCTACTAACCCGATTGGAACGTCACTTCTGGTAAGGTCTTTAATTATTTATTTCTAATATTTTATTTCTAATTGTTATAACCTACTCATTATGCTTAATATTGCATTTTATATTACCTTGTTGGTATAGAGTATTAATAATAACAATATTCTTCGCAAGTGCACATTGCTAGATTGGGGTGGTACAAGAGAGGTAGTTGTTGAAGGTCGATAGTCCTCAAATGATCCTAAAGTTATTGTTCACCGTGTTTCTCTCTGTTCACATGCTGTTTGAGTTTGGGTGACTTGCTAAAGAAGTCAGATGTATTTTTGTAGAGACCTAATTCAGAGATGACATACATTGAAGATGTTGTTGGGAGCACAGTAGCATGACCTTTTGACAAAGTTATTTTAAGTATGTACATTCTTTAACTATTAACTTCTATCTAGCTTCTTCAACTAAAATCTTTGTGTATAAACTTAATTATTCATTTAGTTTTTGTTCACAACTTTTTTGTAGGTTGATAAAAGAACAATTGTACAAAGTCGAAGAATGTCATTACCAAGACACAACAAGCTTCAAGCATTTAGATTTATATATTCTCACCAATTTTGTAACTAATAAATGGTATAGGTTGATTACTGTGTTGGGTTGAATGATATTAGTGACTATATTTTGTGAGAATACTTAACAACATACATGGCATTTTGTGCAGGACAATATATATCTTTTGTGAAAATAACATAAATAACATTTTGTGGTATGAACACTTTTTATATATAAGGATCATTTTTTGTTATTTGACTTTTTATTAGCTAACAGAGTAGAGACATGAACAATTGCCTTTTAAATAGATTTTCTTCACATAGCTGGGTTGTATTTTATATGTTGATGTTGAGAATTGAATATTGATATTTAAAAAAGTTTATTATAGATAAAATAGGTGAAGATACTACATTATTATAGCTTTTATCTAAAGGTGTGACTAAACGTTTATATTTGTTAAAAAATGCTATTATAAACAATCAATAACTTTTTATACTTGCTATAAAAAGTTTTTCATAGCTTTAACAAAATGTCATCATAAATAATATAAATAGAAGAAACACTATTATAAAGTTGTTTTTATAATCTTTCCAAAACGCTATCAAAATGTACACTTTTTATAACTTTCATAAGACACTGTAAAAAGTTTTTTTATAGCTTTGAGAAAACATTATCATAAATTATATAAATAGAAGATACATTATTACAAAGTTGTTAGTATAACATTTCTAAAACGCTATCAAAATGCATACTTTATATAGCTTTTATTAAACGCTATAAAAAATTAAGATTTTTAATAATGTTAGCTGTCATGACTTTTGTTGAAACGCTATAAAATATCTACAATAGTGCTTTTAGCGAGCTATCGTATACCTTTTTTCCAATAGTGAGGAGAAGTTAAGGATTGACACAAAAAATAGTTAGCTTTTAGGTATTGCATAAACCTTTCAAAATAGAAGAATGCAAAGAAAAACCATTCCTTTTTCACTTTTCAGTATAGATGAAAAAAACAAGACCAACTCATCAACCCAATTCGGTCTAACTCAAATTTTTTGGGTTGGATTTGGTTGATCTTGCATAGTGAACTGATGAGGTTCATTTTTTGCCATCCCAAATACTTTGGGTTGGTCCATAATTTTCCTCCAACACGACAATTATGTACACCCCTAATTCACTTCAAGAATTGTCCACCTTTCTCCATCAATTCTCTATTGCATCTTCAATCTCCATGACGGGCTAAGGTAATTCCTAGAGAAATTGGGTGATTTTACTTTATTTTGTGAGATTTTTTGTATAATCTTGCATTCATAATTGATCTTGGGGCTTTTTCCTTTCTTTCTTTTTAATAAAAGATTCTTTAAAAGTAGGCTTGATCACCCTATGATTTTAGAATTTAACCTTAACTTTTGAAAGTGCTAAACTCATTGTTAAAGCATGAATGATGATGATCTTGGAATGAATTCATTTAACATAACCTAGCATCCTATTGAATTTGCCTTTGATTCTTAATTTGATTCTTAATTTGAGAATTTCCCAATTAATCTTTTTAAAGATAGTGACTATACCGCTTTGAAAAATCTCAATTTGAATCTCTTGATACTAATGCAATTCAATGTAATTTTATTGAAACCACTAAGTTGGATATCTAATTGTATTCATGATTATGGATCTTGTTATTTTGCATTGTCCATTAAGTTAGGACAATTGGTCCTAAAAACCAACTGATTGAGGATAAATTTTATTGCAATTACCATTTTGTTTCAATGATATTGAAATTAAAGTGAATCACTCAATAATTCACTATTCTTTTTAATTGAGAGAAACACTTCTATTCATTTCTTGAATTTCTTGCTTCATACTTGTAATTGAATTGCTAATTCAGCAAAGATTGAAATTTCTTTCCAATTTTTTTCATGCCCTTTTTCTTTGTGGAAACCTCCTTTTACTACTACTTTCTTTTAGATTCTTCAAATTACTTTATTTGATTTCTTGATCGAAGTGCTTAAACGTCAAGATTTTTCCTGGAACATAACCTCAACTTTTGGTATACTATTCATAATTCTGGAAAGATAGTTGAATAAATTTTCTTGAAGAGCTATTAGGTAGAAATTTTGTACCCAATTCTTTTTGTATAATTATTTTGCCTATTGCATAGATGTGTTGTAATTGAATTGATTCTTTATGTGCAATAGCTACTAGATCTTGTATATTTCCTATTCTTTAAAGTACCTACTTAAAAGCGTCTTTTAGTTGATGGAATTGGGGAGAGAATTAAATTGCTAAAAATTAAGGATGTTTGTGTTTGGTTGTGCGAAAATGTATGAGAATATATATATTTTTTCTTTTCGCATTTTATTTGTAAAACTAATCATAAAAACTCTATATATTTTTAATATATTAATTGATAAATAGTAGACATAATTCAATTATTTTTGAAAAAAATTAATTTAACAGAATAATAATATTAATTAAATTTGTACTTACTAATATTTGTAAAATGAATAATTTGATAGGATAAAGTTGATGATAATGTAAATACTTATGATTTATTAATCAATAATTTAAATAATAAATTCTAATTAATCAACAATAAACTAATTATAAAATTATTAAAAAATAAATTCATATTATATCAAGAAAAAGCTACCAGACGTAAATAGTTTGTTCTTTTTTACTATTTTTTCAAAAAAAAATAACCATAATGATCATTAATTAATTAATTACTAGTTTTATTGCATCGTTCTTTACCTTTTATTTACAAGTACCATTTAATTAAAATAAGTATTGAGTATATGTATATATGTGTATGTATGAACTAATTTATTGAATTAAGATGAAAAGAAAGTATATATTAATTTATTAAATTAGGATA
>JBBPDI010000023.1:15065124-15080559 GCA_037974545.1 Cucumis variabilis
ATGATATTGTTGAATGAAAACGTAATTAACTGATTTCTTCGGAAGTAGATACTTTTAAAGTTAGTCAAAATTAACTATAGGTTAAATCACATTTGACCATGCAATAAATGAAATTTTTAAAAGGTTTTTTATTGACGAAGTATATTTCATGGTTAAATCATTTTGGTCAGTGAAATTAATATTTAATTTTACACTGTCAAATTAATTTTCGAAGGATATTTTTAGAATGACAAAAGGATGATTGTCAAACATATTATAATTAAAACAAGATCTCATTTTTTTAATAATTGTTTGAACTCATTGTTGTTGTTTAAATGAATTAATTTAAAGAGATTTTTTTACAATGTGTAATCAAACACCATATAAAATACATAGAACTATATATGCATCTGTATACGTTTCCAAAAGCTATATGTGATGAACCTACTCTGCCTTCTTTTATTTTTTTAAAAAATAAAGTGACTATTGATATTATTGTTAATTTGTTAACACTAATTAATTGATGGAACTGCAGGAAGTTTGGAAAAAAGAGCTCAGCTTTGTTGCAATGAACATCCTGAACTGGGGAGTTGCATACCTGGAGTAGATGACAAGCATGATAATAGTGGTCAAGATGGAAAGTGTTGGAGTCATTGCATTTCTGGCTGTTTAAAAGGAGGATTTTGTAAGCCACAATGAGGTATGTTTCAATGCAACTTAGCCATGCAATTCTAACTCTTGCCAAGTCACTAATGTGTAGGCCCTTGGTTTCCCAAATTCATGCTCATAACCCTCAGGTTTTCCAAAACCATGCTCTGATACCAAAATGTCATACCCCGTTCTAGGTTTTTCTTTCTAACCTGGATCGTGGTATGAAAACGCTTTTTGAAACAAACATTATTCAACTTAAACTTCTATAGAACAATATAAAATTCTACAAAAATTTGGAAACACCTCCACTAAAATATGGGTTAGTCAAACCAGAAAGAGGAAGAAATTTTCACTTCTATATGCATATATACAATCACCAGATTCAACAACACCTCTAGTGTGTCTCACCACACACTAATCCAAACTATTCCATTCCAGAGAGTCTCAAACAGAGTTATAGCTAAACTAGATATTTAGTTACCAAAGAAATACAATCCAACAGTAAATTTTTCAAACTAGATATTTAGTAACCACAATGATAGTAATCTCTAACCACTTCGACCATGATAGCATACTAAATACTTGTCTCGAAATAGCTCACATGTGATCAATATCCACAAAGAAACATGAAGCCAAACGGAGCTCAAACATACTTAGCACCTACCACGATGACAACCTCCATCCAATCTAACCATGAGGCATACTAAATTCACGATCCAAAATAGCTCACCCATGATCCATATCCACAAGGAAACACGCGGCCAAACGGAGTTCACACATACTTAGTACCTATCACAGTAACACCTCCATAACCGCTCCTATGTGCACATAGAGCCACCCACCATGGGTTAAGCTAGGGCCGAAGTCAAATCACAATCCTCTATCCATATCTTCACCTAGGCTCAAGTTCTCGGATCTTCAATCACAACCTCTTTCAACTGTAGAATCCCCTGATAACCATAGGTGGTGCTACAGAAACACATTCACATAGCCTCTACAATAATCACCAACCTTCGTAAAATCACATATTCATGTTTAAAAACCAAACAATGGTAAAAAACACATTTTCAATCCTTAACCGTCAACACATATTTTAAAAATAACCTTTCATACAATCCATTCAAGTTGAATAACAGATCAAGATGTATTCTCTTAAACCAGTTTTCATCTAAGTCATAATTAATAAGTCCTGGTTTAACCATATTTCCAAAACATAAAAGTTCATGGAAACCAGAAATCATATTTTGAAAACATTTCTTCATATTAGTTCATAAAATAATCGTAGTGGAAATTTTCATAATCACTCACTATCAATGACTCGATACCTTGTCGTACTATAAAAGCATGTATATTAGGTTTATAATGAAATATTTAAAATTAAACCACTCACTATCAATGACTCGATACCCTGAGATTATATGCTTTCCCATTTCAACTTGGCCTGAAACAAAGATTAAGGTCCCTTAGTTATCTTCACACTAATCTCTCTAACAAATGAGCATCCAAACTTAGTGCAACTTCAATGAGTCTTTTATATTATCATGCTCTTATTCCAAATATCAATAAATTGAGAAATCTAAATTATTTAACAAACTCATCTTCACTAACAAGTAGACAACTTAAGAACTTACCCACACTTGTCCTAAACGATCTTAGGTACGGTAAACAATACTTCCTAATTCTTCAAAGTCTCAACTCTTCCAATCAACAATTTGGTAATGAGACTTTCATGTCGATATTAAGTGGGTATTCACAAAACTTTCTAAAATCATCCAAAATCTCACTAAACGCTAATAAAAGTAGCCTTATTCCTAATGAACAACATCCTAACTACTTTCTATTTCATAGAGAAACGTAAGCTTATTCCAAACTTTTCCAAGATGGAACAAAGTCCTAAATTTCTTCCAAACTCCTAATATATTTTCAACCTGAACAAAAGTTCAGTACCAAAGGTTAAAACACTAATTTTTCATCATCAATAATCCATCTAAACCTCCTTGATCCTTAAAATCTTAATTATGTACCAAAAGTATTGGTGGAATTAGTTTCGCATTAGCTGAACAGCGTATTACCGAACAACGACCTAACTCTTTCGAGCTCCTTGCAAACCTTGACAACCACTGAACAATAGCTTCAACGCCTTTTAACCACTGAGATGTCGATGGTTGTTCTTCATTGGCATACAAGTCGTCGTTCTGCATTAGAGGAAGGTTGTCGACATGAAGGAGTATGGAAAAGAGAGGAGGGTAGCGTGAGGCACTTTTCTTTTTCTCTTTCCCTGAAGTGTGTAGAAGAAGAATGAAGAAGAAGAAACAAATCTTCTTCTTTTATTATTATTTCCTTATTATTACTAATATTATATAAAAAAAAAACACATATAAAGAAAAGAAAAGAGAAATTACCAAGTTTTCGTCACTTCCAATTTAACTTCCATTTTTGCTCTTATCTTCATTCTTTTCAAATACTTAACAAAATTTCTAAATCCTTCACCCCATATAATTTAGTGCTAAAAAAATTTAAAAAGAGATCGATCCTCTAAAGAATTTAAATAAAAGGAGAAATGAATGAGAGCTTATAAGTTACTACCTCCTTTCAATAATTTTTTTCCAGTTTAAAAAACCAATACTGATCAAATCAAATATCATAAAAATTATAAAAAATGCTAGTACACTAATTATCGTGAGTATAAAAAACTAGTAACAAAAAAAAAAAAGCTTCTTTTATTTTCTTTTAGTTTCACATTGTTTTCAATATATACCTATAAAAGTTAAAACTTCATTGTTTTCAAGTTAAAAAAGCTTGACGCACAAAACATCATCGGAAAATGAAAAGTCACTAGAAGAGGATCTCTTCTGACACACCATGTTCAACGTCAGGGGAGGTTTCTATTCCTGACGCATGATAAGACACATCGGGACTGCCCAGAATAATTAATTATACCGTTAGATTTCCTCCATTGTGGGATCAGAAATGTCAGACAAAGGTATACGTATTCCCGACACATTATTATTGGCATAAGGATTATGAAGGCGTTCTCGATGTCTACAGTGTCGCATCGAGTAAGAGGTAAAGCATTAATCATACCAGTGGTCTTACTCCGATGCGATGTCAGAGATGTCGGGAATAGGTTAGCTATCCTAACATTTTCGTGTAGCGTTGGGATTTCCTCTTTTAATATATAATTATGTAAGATAGAATCGAAAGAGAAAAGAGAAAGAAAATGAGAGGGAGATCCAAGAAGAAGAAGAAGAGTTGTCACCTCACTGTCGGTCCCTGCTGCTTGCCACCATTTTGTCGCCGTCTTCTGCTGCTCATTGTCGTATATCGTTAAGTAGGTTTGTTTTATATTATTTTTTATGTAATTTACTTTTATTTAGATTATAAATTATTGCTTGAATTAGAAATTATGTTTGAGGAATAATATTATATTTTAGGAGGGGTTGTAGAATCGTTGAATTGAAAATTAAAGGGAGTTTAAGATTGGATTGAAAAATTAAAGAAGGGGGTGTTGAATTAAAAATTAAAGAGGGGTTGTAGAATCGTTGAATTAAAAATTAAAGGGAGGTGTGGGGGGGGGGTGAATTGAAAGTTAAAGAGGGGGCCAGTTGAATTTGAATTTTTAGGTGGGGAAAGGGTTTAATAGAAAATTGAAGGGTTTGATTAAAATCGTTGAATTAAAAATTAAAGAGGGTTTAAGCTTGGATTAAAATTTTTAGGAGAGGGTGTTGAATTAAAAATTAAAGAGGGGATGAATAAAGAATTAATGGGAGGGGGGTGAATTGAAAGTTAAAGAAGGGGGTCGGTTGAATTTGAATTTTTAGGTGGGGAAGGGTTTAATATAAAATTAAAGGGGGGAGGGGGGGAAGTTGTAGCATTTAGTTCAATTCTTATTGTTCTTTATTTTTTAACAGTTTCATTTGTTAGATCTTCTAGGAATTCGTTGTTGATTTCTTATGGCTATCCTGCAGTGAATTATGGTAGTCTCTTATTTTTAGTGCAAACTTGGTTTAGTATTAATTAGATATACTAGAGTGTTTGGTTAGTTTGTCATAACTATCATGTTGTTATGGTAGCCTTTGTAGTTTGAACTTAGCTTATTCATGGAGTAATTAAGTTTATGATTTGGTAGGGAGAATATAGGACTAATGATCAAACATATTTATGTTTTAAGTCTTTAACGATGAACAAGGGTTGGATGAAAATTAGGAATAAGTTATCGGTTAAGTATAGAGAGGGTGTGTCTCAATTTTTAGAGATTGCCAAGTTTCACGTCGATGCTTACAAATGAATAAGGTCTCCATGTAAGAGATGTATGAAATCAAATTGGTACTCATTAGAGGTTGTGGAGCAACATCTGTTGACCATCAGAATATCCCCCTCCTATATAGAATGGTTGTATCATGGAGAGGCAGTGAAATTCCATAAAGGTATTGAAAGGTTTGATGAAGGAACTAGTAGTAACCCTTTTGATGAAGGAGCTAGTAGTAGCCCTTTTGATGAAGAAGATGAAATGTTTGGTATGCTTAATGATTTACAACCTCCAATTGAACACGAATGGAAAATAGAGGAAGGTTTAGAGAATGAGATGCCCTTCAATATTGAGGTAGATATAGAAGAAGAAACAACAAATATATGTTAGAACTTATTGAAAGAAGCTCGTAGTGAGTTATACCTCGGTTGTTCTGAATACTCTTCCCTGAAGTTTTTGGTTAAGATGATGCATGTAAAGGTTTTAAACGGTTGGAGTAACAAGTCATTTAACATGATGTTAGACTTAATAAAAAGTGTGTTTCCAATGTGTGGTACCAATGTCCCTAGTTCATTATACGAAGCCAAACAAAAATTGCGTGACTTGGGATTGGGATATATGAAACTATTCATTCTGTTAAGTTTGCGACTGTGTCCTATATTGGAAGAAGTTTGAGGATTTGCAGTTTTGTCCAACTTGTGGTGAGTCTCGGTACCTGACTAGTCCTAATAATAGAGGAAAAAAAGATCTGCACAAGGTATTGCACACTTTTCTTTAATACCGAGATTACAACGCTTATTTATTTCATAAGAAAGATCCTCTGACATGAGATGGCACCAAGATAAACGTGTCCAAATAGATGATGTGTTGAGACATCGAGCTGATGCGGATGGATGAAAACATTTTGATTCTAAATTCTCTGATTTTGCTGCAGATGCACGAAACGTTCATCTGGGGTTAGCTTTAGTTAGTTTTAATCCATTCAGTCATATGACTACCTCGTAAAGTATGTGGCTTGTGGTGTTAATTTCTTACAATTTTTCACCTTGGAAATACATCAAAGAGTCAACTTTTTCATGACATTGCTCATTCTCGGTCTAAAATCTCTTGGTAGGGAATTTGATGTCTACCTTAGAACCTTGATTGAGGAACTTAAACAGTTATAGACTGTTTTGGTGCGTACAAACGATTCTCTTACAAGTAATCTCTTTCAATAGTACGCAACGTTGTTGTGGATGATAAATGACTTTTGGATATATGATGACTTATTGGGGTAGAGTACAAAAGGGTATCAGGCATGTCCCATATGCATGGGAGATGAATCGTCCTTCGTGATAAGAAGGAAAATATCTTTCATGGGACATCAACGTTATTATCCTAAGAACCATGTTTGGCAGAGAATTAGGCTGCACTTGGCAAGGTAGAGTGTAGGACAGCTGTAGTGGTAATGATTGGGCACGAAGTAACAGAACAAGTAGATCAATTAGAATTTACAGTTCTTAGTAAACATCCTGCAATTAAAGGAGAAGAAAAGAAAGAGAGCTCTTAATTGGACTAAGTGAAGCATTTTATTCAAACTTCCGTAGTGGTTGAGATTATTATTACGTCACAATATAGACGTAATGCATATTGAAAAGAATTTTTGTGATAACTTGGTTGGTACGTTGTTGAATATTGAAGAAAAAACTAAGGAGACCACTAATGCACGATTGGACCTACAAGATTTAAAAATTAGAAAAGATTTACATCTCATAGAAGTTGGTAACAGATTCATGAAACCACATGCGAATTACACATTAACTAGCAAAGATCGAATTGAGTTTTGCATGTTCTTGAAATCAGTAAAGTTTCTTGATGGATTCATTTCAGATATTTCACGATGTGTGCATGAATAAGGAGGGAAAATTTTAGGTCTCAAAACGCACGACTGTCATGTTTTGCTACATTGAATTTTACCTATTGGTGCTCAAGCATTCTTACCAAAATATCTGTACATCATTGTTCTTGAACTGTGTAACTTTTTCGTTATTTGTGCACTTAAACGATACGAGTAAGTGAGTTGGATAGATTGCAAGCAGATATTATAGTCATACTTTGTAAATTGGAAAGAATATTTCAACCTACCTTCTTTAGCATTGCAGTACACGTTGCGGTTCACCTACCATATGAAATCAAGATTTCTAGTCCGGTTTCTTATAGTTGGATGTATCCTATTGAAAGAAGTTTATGCACATTAAAATAGTATGTTCATAATAAAGCACGTCCTGAGGGATCTATTGCAGAAGCCTATTGGATGAATGAACCAGAAACCTTTTGTTAGCGATACCTAAGTGGGATTGAGACGTGACTCACTAGAGATGAACAAAACGATGATAGAATTTCAGATGATGATGTGATGGATGAGTTCAAAGTCTTCATTCAGAAAGTAATACCATTAGGGGCGTCAAGTGTTTGAACTTTATCACAAAAGAGAAAAGCCTATTTCACTGGTACATTCTCAACAATGTATGTGAAATATCGGAGTACCGCAAGTAAGCATTTCTAACCTTTGACTTAGATCATCTTATAGTTGATGTTTTACATCTGAATTGTATAATATTTTGTTATTAGGAGACACTTGCAATTGATATGTTCACAAGTTCAAAACGCTCGAGAGTTTAACAAAAGACACCAACGAGAATTTTGTGAATGGTTAAAAAATCAGGTACACCTAATTAGGCTTATGAAATCGCTTAAAAGCTTATAAGCAGTAACTTTTGAATGAAAAAGTTGTATATGATCATTGACCAATGCATGATTTCAAGATATAGAAATGTGTGAGAGAAAAAACATTTCCACTAATTTGTTTTGCTTGTGATAGAACTAGCACCTGATGTTCGGTCTTACAGTAGATGTATTATCGGTGGAGTGAGATTTCACACGGTAGAATGAGATTCCAGATTCACTACACAAAATAGTGGAGTAATGGTATTCGATGAGAGAAGAATAATTTCTACGATGTTCTTGATGAAGTGTTAGATGTTCATTATTCCATGGGATGACGTGTCTTGAGATGACATGTTTGACTATTTAAGTGTAGGTGGTATGACACAGACAACAACAAAATTCATAGGACACGTGTGGAGTTAGGGTAGAAATTAATCAACACGTCTCATTTTTGTTTTGTTGACGAACCAGTCATCCTTGCGACACAGAAACACCAAGTATTTTACATAGAGGACCTAAAAAATGGTATAAGTTTGAGGGTTGTTCAATTGGTCTAGAATAAACGTATATGGGATGTGCTAAAAGTTGATGATGTTGAAAACGAACAATTGAATATAGTGGAAATCGTTGTCGAACATCATGTCGTTGAGATAGTTGAGGATGACACTCTATGCAGACCCAACGTTGATCATGTAGTTGTTGATAGATCGATTCATTCAAACATTACTAACGACTTCATAGACGATGAGGATGATCATTGTCCGATCAAAGTGAATTAAGTGATGACAAATGATATTGAAGAACAATGTATCCACATATTTCATTATTTTACGCATTTAGTTTCATGTCCTTATATTTGTTTAATTAATTTTAGTCATATGTCTATAGGCACTATGTCTTCATTCTCGATACTTTTGATGACACATATGCTCTATTTCTTCAGTTCAATAATGAGTTGAACAATGCAAGACTAACGACGTCCTTGGTCCGTGACACATTGGGTGAGTGGTAATTAATTTGATGTTATGTGCAGACAATTAGATTTACTCACAATTTGTTTCGAACATGACTTGATTTCTCCAGTAGAAGTGTCTCAACCCACTCCAACTCCCAGGAGAGGTCAACAGTCTTAAAACTTGAAGTTAGAGAGGTACATTCAAAAGAATGGTAGAATTCCAATTACCATAGCTCCAGGAGCGGAGAAGTCAATATCTCCACAAGTTGTACAGTTTAGCAACACCATTGATGTGTGTGTAAAAAATACATTTCCAGTCTGTTACCTTAAGTGGTCCGATGTTGGAAGAGAATACATTGAGGTTGTCAAGAGCGATCTACAGATAAAATTAAAAGTTCATAAGTTTTTTCTATAGAGACATACACATCATTAAACAAAGCTAACATATGAATTTTTTTTCCTTTCTACGCTTTTTCCTTATTGATTTCAACAATCAAACACTTATTAGATTTGTTGAGCATTAGATACTTATATCTTTCAAAGAGTTCAGGGGTGACTGTCACATACATTTCAAATGGTACAGCGACCAAAAAGAGGCATGTACCAATGCACCTAACATATTGGTGGGACATATAGAAGATTGGCATTTCCTGTGCGATCATTTCATGTGTCATGCACTTCAGGTGAGATCTACAAATTGCAATGGTATGTGTTATTTCACTTAATTTTCTTAACGCGTGTGTACTTTTAACAACCATTTTCATGCAGGAGCAATCACGGACGAACAAGGTTGCTAGGAAAAAGCAGCCTTACAATCATAGTAGTAGATCGAAGTCGTTTCTACAACGACAGCATGACCTCGCTGAAGAACGAGGTCTGCCAGTCGACTGACTATACTTATTCAGAGAAACCCACACTCGGAGTGGAGAATTCATTTCGCAGGCAGGTGTGGATGCGCATGTAAATTTGAACTTGATTTTGTCTTTAATTTTGTACTTATACTTCTCCAATTTATAACTTTATATAAAATTTAATTTTTTTTAGAGTCAAATGCTAGAACTTCAGTCCCAGCTTACTTGGAGAGTTCTCATCCACTCTCTGAGGATGATATTTGCGAGATCGTTTTGGGTAAGCGTCTAGGCTACTGAAAAGGTCTTGCTTGGGGACCCAGGCCCAAGTCCTGCAAGAGTTCTGCTAACAGTTCTTTGACCACTTGTTCGCATACTACAACGATCGAACAAGCTAATGCAGTCCTCATTGAGCAACAAAGACTCAAGCTTCAAGAAGCTAGACGCTTGATTGAAGAGCAGAGAAGGATGTCTGAGCTGCAGTCTAAACAAATGGAAGAAATAATGATGAAGATTGAAGAAATGAATTGGGTATAGAGAGGGACCATGAGTGGAGATCTTGTGGTACACGTTTTTTAACTTTAACGTTGTTTATTTTGCCTTATTAGTGATATTAGCATTACATATATATGTAAATTTATTTTTTTTGTTCTTATAGGTGCAGACCTATTCAGTATGGTGTACGTGGCTAAATTATTTTAATTTTAATTTTCATGTAATTTTTTTAACAAATTTGAAATTGTGTTCTTGTGACAAACGTTTATTTAATTATAATACAATTTTGATTTCGATATATTATTTACTATTTTGGTTGTTCATTTTTTATTAAACTTAAATTGAAATGAAATCGAATAGATACTACAATCGAAACAAAAAAATTAGAAATTAAAAAAAGTTATTATTAATAATAATAATATAAAAAACACAAATAAACCTGGAATTACTATTCCCAATGCACGTACTGTATCAGAAAAAAGGTCTTCCTACGATGCATTTCAAATGGCGTTAGGGACAAATTCCACGACGTAACATCAGAAAACACCTTCTCCTAACGTGACGAGGACATTGGTGGAGTCGTATAGGTTACCCCGACACATTGACGACATTGGCCAAATGAACGTTGGGAAAAGGAAAATCTTGACGCATTTTCGTCTTGCATTGGGAATGGGTCTCCCAACAAAATTTTTTCGACGTCCTTCATGACGTTGAAGAAAACGTCGAGACAGCTGTACCCAACACGTTTTGTAATCTTCCCCGACGTCGTACTGCGTTGGGAAACTACCAAGTTCTTGTATTGTTTAGTATTGAAATATGTCGTAATTTGTCCTAAAACTCATAATTTATAGGTTTAATCATATTCTATTCAATAAAGTGGTTATTGAGGACTTATTAGCGTAAATAGAATACTATAATCTTGAACCAATAAACTAAGGTCCCAAGGTTGTCTAATGTAGACTTGAACTTTATGTAAAGATATAAACGTGGATCAAGTTTGAGTATATAGCTCAAATGGTCTATAGTGTATGAATAAGGTTAGGCGCCTTCTGGGAACAACTATATATGAATGCAACTCACTTTGTAATTAGTACAAATGATGTGATCCTAAATCGTTCATGTAGAGACATGGAAGTGGAGGCATCCTATGTAAAGAGTTTACATATGACTAGAATTATGAAATAGTCACTTTTTAAGTTATAACATTGTTGACTGATAAAACTGACTATTTCAATTATTGATGACCTAGGTAACTTAATTTTAATTCTAACCTAACTATGAACTTCTATTCACACAGAATTATTCTTAGATCTACATAGGTGAAGACAGCTCAACGGTGCTGACCCAATAAGCCTCTCATTTCAGGGGTAAGATCAGGTGGATGGCTAGGGACATAGGATGCAAAACCAAATTCACTCCTACTCGCTTTAGGATTAGTAGATATGTTGTTCTCTTAAGGACTGAATCTAAGTATTGAACAAGGGGTCCCACCCTCTCATTGACTAGAGAGGGATTCAATTTATAGATTGGACCTTAAACCAAATGTTCAACAGTGGATCAGTGGAACTTATAGAGCAAGATGTAATCTTGGGGATAAAACGATATTTTGACCTAACTGAGGTTGCAAACAATCTGTGTAGGATCAACTTACTGATCATGTTTATTTCAGATGAACACAAAGATACCGATAGCGAGGGGAGTGCAACTACGGGACTTTAATGGAATGACCCATTAGTTAACGGATGTTGATTAGCTCGATCTAAAGGGTTTAGCTAATTAATCTCGGATCGTTGGGGCCCATGATTTATAGTTCCATTAGGTTCTCTTGCTAGCTCATATGTAATTAAATTAGAACATCATGATGAAATAATTCGAATTGTTCAAATTAGGTAAAGAGAGAGAACCAACGAATATATGTGATATAATCATCGATTTTCAGTTTGAGATAGAGCTTTATGTTCAAATGTGATTTGAATTTCGAAAAAATGAATGTGAATTCATGCTTGGGAGGTTGTGATTAGTCAAGATGGACATAATGGTAAAAAGTCAAAATGTTGACTTTTGACTTGAAAAAGTCAAAATTTAACTTTGACATGACTGGTCAAATGTCCAAATTGCTCGTGAACTAAAGTTAGCGGAAAAATCCAACATTTTATTGGATAATTTTACCAACACTTAGTAGAAAAAGCGGCAACTAATATGCAGACACGTAGCTCACTAAATTCCATTAATGGTTAGTGGAATGTAATGTGTTGAGATTTGATGAGCTAATTACATGCATTTTTGAATATAATTAGTCTATTTAAATGGCTTAATTCAAATATTTGAAGACTTTTGAACTTTTGAAAAAATTTTATTTTACAAAAGTTATACCAAATTATTTTCTCCCTACCAAATCTCAAAACCTTAAAATTCCACCTCAATTTTCCATTCCTTTCGATTTCCTTTTACATATCGAATGTCACTACTCGATTCTAAGTCTGGAAAATAGTAGGTCAACTCTAGTGGTGGTCTTGACTTCAAGTTCATGAGTAGATTATGAGGATTGAAAAATCTTCAAAAGTACGTATTCGAAAAACCCTAATTTTGTTTTAATAGGGTAGTTGGCATGTTAATCACTAAAATAGTTTAGTGGCAATTAGAGTATTTTTTATCCGTAATTTCGCTGGGCATGTATAATATTCCTTCAAAATATTACAATAAATAATATTTTTATGCACGTTTTTTTTGCTTTTCTATTAAATCTTGTATATCTAATGATTATTTTCTTTATTTTTAAATTTAAAATTATAACAAAATATTTGTCATAAAATAAAATAAAATTTAAAACTAAGAAAAAAAGTGAAAAATAAGAACAAAACAAACTTCAAATAACAAACAAAATGAAATAAATGAAAAAAATTACAGAGGAAATTTCTCAACGGAATGGATGCATGGAAAGAGTGTCCTTTCCCATTTTCTCTCTCACGTCAACACTCGTCCTTTCCCATTTTCTCTATCTCCTTTCCATTTTATCTCTTATGAACCGTAGCAAGTCTCTAATAAGATTTTGAAACTACAATATTTCAATAAATATCCTATATAATTAACCATAATTCCATAAAAATCCACAAATTTTTTTAATTAAAACCAATAACACAAACTTAATTTAATTCTCAAAAACACCAAAAACTAAATCCTCTAATTAATTAAATATTTATCCAACAAACATTTAATTAATTTGAATTTTCACGTAACAAACAAACAATCCTCATTCAATTAACTAATCATAACACCCAATAATTGAACATAATTCAATAAAATTAAGATAAATAAAAAAAACGTTTTTAAAAATAGTAAAATAAACTAAAATATTTATAATATATAATAAAAAATTTGGATTTTATCAATGATAGACATTGATAGATTTCTATTACTGTCTATCAATAAGACTGATAGAAGTATATCACTGTCTATCAATATGTATCATTGATAGAATCTAAAATTTTTAATATTTGGTCAAATTTGTCATTTTAAAAAAAATTCATAATTAAATCCAAAATTAGCTTAATTTTTGGGTGTTAGAATCATATCAACATCATAATCTTAACATATATATAAAAGCATATAAATATTACAACATATTTGTAAAAAATGAATTTGATCGAATTCATAAAACAAATATTCTAATTAAAATTGCCAAATAAAACAATTATATTTGAATGTACGAAAATATAAACTAATTCAGACAGAATTTCAATCAAATATTTCAAATAGAAAAATTATATTTAAAAGTAATGTGTATGAATTGGAATGTATGATAAATTTTAACACAAATGACATCTCTTTTATGCAACAAATGTAAACATATACATGAAACGCTACACTTGACTATCCTGTAAATTTAACTTGAAATTTAAACTCAAAGAAATACTTGGTTTCAATATCTTTTCTATTTCGGATTATTCAAAGGTTATTTGAGTTTTTCTAAAACCTAAATTTTATTCCTCAACAATACATATTTCTTTTATCCATAAATCATGAAATGGTTATCATCAAAGCAAAAAGATTGTGATGAAGATGTGAATAAGTTTGATTAACAAGTCAAAATTTACACAGAGTGGGATTTGGAATCCAACAAATATATTTATAAACAAATTGATCAATATGGTTGAGAAATTTGAAGAAAAACAAAGGTCTAATTCACTTAAATACAAAGTAACAGTTGTAAAAGATTTTATTTTAAAAACTCACAAATGGCTTTCAAGTCACAACTCAAGATTTTAGCTTCAATGCTCGCACAAAACATTGTATGAGTTTTACAATAATTTGATTCGATCAAATGGTAAAATTTAATATTAAATATATTTTAATAATCAATTTGCAAACACATAAGTTACATATACGATAAAAGAAGAGTAGAGTACCCACCTTTTTTGAACTTTATGTTTAAATTCAAAAAAGATGAATGATGGTATTCAAGAAAGATGAATGTGATGGTGATGAGAAGCTCAATGATAAATACACCAAATACATATGTATGACAAAATCACCAAGATTAAAATAATTACCATATTTATTGAACGAAATTTTAAATACCTATACAATTATTGAGAAAATTTTAGCAGATTCATGAATCAAAATCAATTTCTAAAAAAATCTTCAAAATAGTAGACTCGCTAGTAAAGTGTTATAAAATTGAGAGAAGAAAAATATAAAATAAGAATACAATAAAAAGATAATAGAGGAAGAAAGAAACATAGTAGATGTATTATTTGTATTGTAGTGTATCTACAAATGATTTATACTACCTCTTTTTGTTTTGTGAGAATCATATTTATAAAATCAAACATAAGCAGGGAATAAGAAAGTTATAGAAATTATGAATATTATAATATTATTATAATATTCATAATATATACCAATTAGTTATGAATAATTTGGTTAAAAGATATAATTGAAACTTAATAAATTCTTTACAGGTTTTTGATAAAAAGATTTAGGTTGACACTAACCAATGTTAGACTGTACTTTTTAGGAGAATGACCTAAAAGACTCTACAAGTCCGAACATGTATCTTAGTTCTCCTAGCTATGAACTAATTAATCATCTAGACTTTAGGATATGGCTATCACACGTGCATCCCTCTCTTCTTGCTCCACGTTTTTTAGGATAAGATTTGTTAGCAAGAAGTTATCAAAATCTCATTTATCTAAGTTCTTAATCTATATTTTATAGCTCTTGCATAAGTTAGAATGACTTCAACATTAAGTATCAAAATCTCATCTGGGTGTCTAATTTTTTAAATTGTTATAAATTTGAAAATCTAATTTTAAGACAGGTGTTGAATTTTTTCATTAAAATTTTGAGCTATATACAATTATTAGAAAAAAAATAAAAAATAATAGAATGTCCATATTTGTGCAAGACATCAATCTGAAAACATTTAAAACAATCTTTTTTGTTGGTTGGAAAATGTCTTGCGTCTTAACAATACCACACCAAACATAACTTTTGTCTTATATAACACAAATGCACATAACTTTTGTCTTATATAACATAAATGCAACACA
>JBBPDI010000023.1:15082298-15092818 GCA_037974545.1 Cucumis variabilis
TGGTAGTGTTAGGGACATTTCTGACTTTCTTGACTAGGGAAACAATTTCAGCTGCTGTCCGCCACTGCAAAGAGGAACTCCTCATCGTCGTCTTGTGGGAGATGGAAATCAAAATTGGTCTTAGATTCCAACTTCGTCCACTTGATCGGAATAGGTTTCAAAATTTTGCGTAGGGTTTTGTTTCCGGCCTTTGGTGTAAGAGCCTCGTTAGGGTTTTGTGATATAAAATTAGAACTACGTGCTTGGCACGTGTTGAAAAATGAAAATAAAAATTAAGACCCTTTAAACAAACACAAAATGAAAATGTGATAACATAACTAAATAATTCAGTAATTTTTAAATATAAAAGATTATTTACGACTTATAGCAAATTCTATCTTACTGATATGTAGTGATAGAAAGTTGATCCAAAATTTTGTTAGTAATTATTTTAATTTATTTTGCTATTTTTAAAAATGCTTCTAAATAATTCTAAATATTTACACAAATTTAGATTTAATATCCTGATTTAATTTTATAAAAAAATATCATTTTCTTTTAGAAATAAATCCTTTCTTTAGGATGTGGTAGATATTATAAAACAACATACGTAGAATTTAGAATTTGATCATAATAAATATATTACATTATAATTTAAACTAATCTCAATTAAAATTTTAAATGGTAGATATTATAAAACAACATACGTAGAATTTAGAATTTGATCATAATAAATATATTACATAATAACTTAAACTAATCTCAATTAAAATTTTAAAACATATCAAATCAGGAAAGACAATCCTATAATTTTTTTTAATTTTTATTTCCATTTTTTCTTAATTTATTTTTTTTTTTAAAAAAAAACCACTTCTAAAATTTTTTGTGACCTCTTTATTTTTTTGAAACAATTTTTTAATAATTCTCTTTTACCTGTTGGATGATTTGTTTAAAATCTTTGCAATAATATAAACTCAAATGTGTATTTACTATAAAATTAAAAAAAAATGTCATCAATGAATTTATTCATTGGGAGGAAAATGTGAGGAAAGAAGGTAGATTTATATATATATAAAAGAAAAAACAAAAACAATAGAGAAAATTTATCTAATTGGTATATGCGTAGATATATGAATTTTTATAAATTTATAGAAGATAAAAATAAATCTTTAAAAGATTCTCAAAAGAAGAAAAAAAAAGCAAACAAACAAACCTAAAAAAATGTGTATATATGTACTACAACCTCTTGGTGCCTACCGTCCATAATTGTTCTCCTTTTGGGATACAAATATTGGAAAAGATCTCACGAGAAAAGATAGAACTCCTCCCTGCATGCGTTAGTTAGGTCCTAGCTACTTTCCCTTTCGGGTAGTTGGCGACTTACGCTAGCCAGATGATGAGAATAACTTAACTAACGCGATAAGACTTATAAATAACTCTTCTTATCAAAAACTTATCATATACCTAAGCTACGAATAACATGTTGACAGGTGGAAAGTAAAGGAATGTGGAATTAAAAAGACATAGACGTGTAATATATACAAAGAATATAGGTCGTAGGCCAATATACAATATGCGCACTACAAATTACAAAGAACACAAAAATGGAAGACATGATAATGAAATAATATTACAAGTTAGGGGAAAGAGGGGGGTGGTCTTCTTCTCTACTCAAGGTTCAAGCTCTCACTCACAACATGGTCATAGAAGAAGAAGAATTATGAAACTCTTTACACTTGTGGTTCATCTAGACTCTCTTTTGAAATCTGTTTAGACCTTACACTAGCCTATACATGTCCTCTTTGTTGTCTAAAGACCTCTAGTTGGCCTATGCAGGCCCTCTTTGTGGTCTATTAAGATCTCATTCTCTTGGTAAAGATGAAGTACTTTTATAGGTAACTTCAAGCGAAAAACTTCTATTCTTCTGAGATTGTCAGTGTCGACTTTGGTCCTATGAAGTCACATCTAAAGTCACATTACTCAAACTACTGTTCTTGTCTTTTATTGAGCCTTCCTTGCGTGATGACGTGGTTTCTCGTCTGGTGATGTTACTCACCAGACAAGTTCCCATTGCGTGCCCTTTGCGTGAGATGTACTCTGTGATTTACTCATTTCTTCTTGTCCACTTATTCTGCGTTTAAACATGACAATCGCGTAATAGACATGATACTTATGTAAGATGTATTTCTAAATACTTATGTAAGATATATTTCTAAATACTTATGTATTTACAACGTAAGTCACACGCTTTGATTATCTTCTTATGCGTTTTGACCTCATTATTTTAATAAAAGAGGTTATAATAACATGTATTTATACACATTATCACTCCTCTTGCACAGACTTAGGCACTCAAACATCTAAAATAGTAATATACATTCTTAACATAATCTTATCATATATTATATCTCATATTCTTTTCAATATATATTGAATAAAAAAATAAACGAACATAAAAAAATGTTAAGGGAAGAATAATGAATTAAAGTGAAAGTAAAACTGAAATGTTAAAAAATTGAAGCAAAAAGATTAAAAAAAATAACCATCGATGTGTTGTTGATGAGTTTAAGAGTTTAATTTTGCATTGTATCTATAATACATCAACTTTTCAATTTAAAAAAATATTTCAACACTTTTCAATTAAAAAAATATTTTACCACTTTATTGAAAATCTTCCAATTTTCGTAAAAAATGAAGTGTGCGTCTCCAAGGTGTTGAGTTTGAGTTCAATTGACAATTATTTCTCACATTTTCTCTACGAGGCCCTCATTATTCCTAATTTCATAATCAATTCACTATTTTCTTCCAAATTAACCTCAAATTATCCTAAAGCTCTCTCAACTTCCAAAATTTCCTCCTCCATTTTGCCATTTTTTTCCTTCAATTAATTTCCAAAATTCTTCATTGATGGAGGGCCAATTACCTAAAACTAAGTGGGTTTAGGGTTAATAAATTCTTGGAGAATTTTCTTCTTTAATTTTTTCTTGTAATTAGATATGATTGAATATTGATTTTCTTGTAGTTTTTGTTGAATTCCTAATTTTCCCGTATCAAGAATAATTTTATATTTCAATTACAAGCATTCTTATTAATTTAAATATTGATATTATTCTTGATTTCATTTTTGTATGCAAGATACTTCGGGTATGAAAAGTTAATTAAAGATTAATTAGATTACTTTTGTCTACGCAAAAAATCATTTTAATTCTTGATTGCATCATATCAAATCTTAAAATTGATTAATGCTAGATGAATATCCCTTGTTCTTAGCAATTCTTGAATTTAATTGCATCAATTTTATTGTGCACAATCCAATTTATTCATGGTTGCAAATTGTTTCCAAAAAAGTGTGCAAGATATTTTCATCTTCTTTAAATAACAAGATTAACGTCAGTTATTATTGGAAGAATAAAAACTAATTGCTTATGGTGATCATCATTTTTCTATAAATCTTGATCAAAATTCTTGTAAGATCAACTTGATAAGAACCTCTTGTAATTGGGCAAAACTCATTCCATAATCCTCTTAATTCAAAGATAAGAGTTGATTAGTGCCCTTTGTCCATTCCCTTATATTTCTCATAGAGTTTAATTTCAATTTTTACTTTCTTTTTCTTGTGAATTGACTTTGCATCTTAAAACAACCTAAGTCTCGGTTACTTGGTTTTCCACACTCTTTTCAATGATTTGAAGCTTAATTTTAAGAATCTTAACCACCACTCTCTTAGGTTCGTCACCTGTACTCCACCAAACTACAATAAAGAGTAAGGGTAAAATAAAAAGTTATTTTGTTAAGGGGAATCTAGCTAAGTACCCTTAGCAATACATTTCATTTCAAACATATTTGTACTTGATTGTAATGACCTTGCTTGTACAAACTTTCACATGTATCGATTATTACTTCGTCAAAATGGCTTAGCTAACTCAATATTCTTGTATTTAACGATTCTATTCATACTGATCTGTTTCCAAAATTTTCATAATTATATATATCTAAGAAATTATATTATCGAAGATATACACAGTATATAATATATATAGATGGTATATAGAGTGTGGGTGTGTATGCGATATATAATACATAAATATGGTATTGTGTATGTGTGTGTGCATGTGCGTGCGTGTGCGTGTGCGTGTGTGTGATGTGTATTTATCACTGATTGATAGATTTGGAGGATGTTGAACCTCTTTGTGTTGTGATGTTTAACTTATTTTTTCGATATGCTAATCTGTTTTTAGTTTGTGTGATGTTGCTTAGAGTTATGGTCTATTAGTGATAGACTTGAGGGATGTTTAGTTCGTTCGGTCAATGTATTTATAATAATGGATAAAAAAAAGCTATTATGGAAAGTGAACCAAATATAAAAAGGGCAAAAAGAGTCTTAATACATGAAGTTTGATCAAGAAAATAAAAGATTAAAAAAGAAAAGGTATCCCACTATATATTTGTAACAATTATTTTCTTTTAAACATGGAAAATAATTATTCTGAAAGAAATGTGGAAGTCTACCTTGAGAATCACTGTGTACTGTAAACTACAAACTACACACCATATTATTGAAAGTTTATCACCTAATTGTTTAAATGTGTTTAAAGAAGAACCATTTGGACACACCCACACTCTATATATCATCTATATTTATGTATTATATATCATATAATATGAAAATGAACAAAATACCTTTACAACTATTATCATACTTTTTTAGAAGAAAATATGTCTCAACGGACAACAATGTTCTTCTTTTCAACATTGAAGGTAACACTGTGGAGTTTGGCTTGCAATATTTTTGTTTGATTACAAGATTAAATTGTGGTGAATACCCTACTGAGGATTTTTTAGATGCAACAGAAGAAAATGAGTCGATGATTAAACAATTATTTTTTAGAAATAATACTTCCATTAGTAGACAAGAACTAAAGATTGCTTTTAACTATCATTGTAAATCGTGCAGTGATGAACAAAAACTAGCTAAATTAGTTAATTTTTACTTCTTGTACAATGTTTTGATTTCTAGAAAAAATCACAATATTTTGGATTTGAAACATGTAAAAATGTTGGATGATAAAGAGAAGTTTAGGAATTATCCTCAGGGAAGGTTGTGCTATAGTCTGACAAAGCAATTCATGCAAAATGCTGCAAAATCCAAAAGAAAAGAATCTAAATCGTGTGCCTTTCTATAAGGCTTCCCTATAGTTCTTGATTATTGGACATATGAAATACTTTCTACACTTGTTAGTGGGCATGTAAAAGATTGTCCAAGAATACCAAACTGGGAATCCGCTATACAATTAGATTGACAAGATCTTGAAGCTAACGTAATTCTGAAAAAAAATGTAAGTTTCTAATTTATTTTCTTTTTGATTATTTTCTAAATTTGTTGCTAATAAAAGTTATCAATGATATTGGCCAGTTTATTACCACTAGACTAATATCACTGATATCTATTATTGAAAGACTATCACTAATATCACTGATATTGATCTATTAGTGATAGATTAAGTGATAGACTGCTCTCTTCAAATACATGAAAATAAGTTTCTTTTTTTATTTAACATTAATTAAATATTTTTTTCTTAGCTATATGTGGTAACTCATTGATGCATGAGAAAAAGAAATGACATCTGAGTATTTTAGATATTTTGTGGAGTTAGAAAATTATAGATTGGATGAAGAACCATATGCTGTGAAGGATAAAAATATTGTAGAAAGAATATCTTCTTTACATGAAGATATTGAAGATTAAAAAAAAAAACAGCACAAAGAAGGTTTAGACTATCTGAAAAAGAGACAAAAAGAGATCGTCCGTTTGTTACTTTCCTTAACTGAAGTTGTAAATCAAAGAGTTCCACACAAATGTGAATGTGAAAAACAATCTCAAGAGTCCTTGGAAAAGAATCATCCTCCATCAATGAGTCTAAAAATGATAGATGCTGATGTTGATACTAATATTATAAAGCATTTGCATATGCAATCACTTGTGCAAAAGACAAAGAGGTAACATTATTAAAGCTTCTAGTTCTTTTACTTTTATTTTTTCTAAGACTATTACTAGAGTGTGTTTGTGAGTGAAAAGTCTATCAATGATAGAATTGTATCAGTGATAGACTATTTTTTTGTATGATTTAAGTCTATTAGTGATAGGGTTCTATCAGTGATAAACTATTCTTAGATCTCAAGTGTGATTGAAAAGTCTATCAGTGCTTAATATTGACACTTTCTATAATTCTTTTTATTGCAATACTAATATTAATATCTACAAAAGACTGTAGACAACGAGAAAACTGAGGAAGATGATGATAATCATCATGAAAATAAGTAAAGAATGGTGCATGACATATAAAACAAAGTGAAGGTATTGTAATAATCACATTTGTTGTTTTTGATAGACTCAATGTATATGTATAAACTCTAATTCAATTTTTTTCAGGTTTTTAAGAAAAGGAAAAAGTGAAAACTATGAAAATAGCAAAGAACATTGAAAATGTTAGGCCAAAGAGACAACCTACACCATCAAAGAAAGTGTTAGAGAATATGAAAAACCAAAAGAAAGGCAAAGAGACAAGAAGAATGAATTTGCAAAAGCATCAAGACATTCTCCTAGAATAATAGATTTTGCCCCTAATTTTGATTTGCAAATCTCTTAATTATGAGTAGATGGATATTGTAGCTAGTGCATTAGTTTTTTGGATATTTGTGATAGTTCACATTGACGACATTGTAGTACATTAGGAATTATGACTCTTTATGTTCTTAAATAGTTGTGGCTCTTTAATGGATGTTGAAATTTGTCAATGATAGACCATGTTGGTGATCGATTACCTTTCCCTTGCATAAACATCTCATTTTCTTTGAAATGAATGTCTATACTGATTATAAACTTCTTTTCAGTGGGGTGCCACATCTTGAACCCTTAACTCCTTTTGTGAAACCAACAAACATACATTTAGTAGCTCTTGTCTTTAGTTTCCCTTGGTTTTCATGAGCATACCCTACACATCCAAACACCTTGGGATCATTTACATTTGGAGGGTGTTTGAATCATTTCTCCTTAGGTGTTAAGAACCCTAAAGAGGTATGAGGGCTTCTGTTTAGTGTGTACATATCATAGGCTGCAACTTCAACCCAAAATTTTTCTTTTAAAATAGCATATGACAGTAGGCATCTTACTCTTTCCATGATTGTTCTGTTGAGTCTTTCGGACACCCAATTTTGTTGAGGTGTGTATCTCACAGTCTTATGTCTTGTGATACCATTTTCCTTACAAAAAATATAGAATACCTCTCCACAAAACTCTAAATCATTGTCAGTTCTAAGATACATAATCTCTTTATCAGTTTGTTTTTCTATCATTAACTTCCATTCTTTAAAATTTTTAAAAACTTGATCATTAGTTTTTAGAAAATAAATCCAACTTTTTCTAGAAAAATCATCCGTAAAGAATAATATGTACCTTGAGCCACTTAGGCTTGGAGTTGAGGCTCCCACAGATCCAAATGGATATAGTCTAGGATTCCTTTAGTTGTATGTTGTGCCTTGGTGAAGCTTTATTCCTTTCTTTGCCTAGCACACAATATTCACAAAAAGAAAACTTAGTGCTGATTTATTTAGGTAGAATGCCTTGTTTGGATAGAGCTTCAAGTCCTTTTTGGCTAATGTGAGAATCTTTTATTCCAAAGATCAGCCTCAGTTAGATTTAGAGCAGAAACAACATTAGCTTCCTTTAACATTTCAACCCCTTTAATTATAAAAAGATCATTTACCTTTTCTCCAACCAATACTACTCTCTAGTCCAAAAAAACTGAAAAACTCCACCTTTTTCCTTGTATTCACACCCTAAAGAATCTTGCATTCTTAGAGAAATAAGGTTTCTTTTAAGGCGAGGAACATATCTAACGTTTCTGAGAAGTTTCACAGTTCCATCTTTTAATTTCATGGTGACTTATCCAATTTCAGCAATGTTACAGGCCTCATTGTTCCCAATGAAAATTGACTCTCCATTAATTTCTTCATATGTGTTGAACCAAGATTTAAAAGGTGTCATATGGTATGTGCAGCCAGAATCTAGAACCCAATCATGTTTACCAAAGGGGGTAACATGATTGAATTGGTCTTGAGTTGATGCCAAAACATTAGTATAAGTATACGAACTTTCTACTATAGAGGCTTTGGGTTGCTTTCCTTTTGAATCTTTTTCTTTCTCTTGATTTTTTTAAGAAAAAAGCAATCTTGGATTAGATGTCCCTTCTTCTTGCAATACTTACATTTATTCTTTTATTTTGCTTTCTTTTCCTCATTTAAAAGAGGTTTGCTACTATTTTTCCACTGATTAGCTTGAGTTTTACCTTTGACAAGTAAATCATCTCCACTGTGATGCTCTTTTTGTGATGACTGAATTTCTAATTCTCTTGTTCTAAGAGCTGAAATAATAGCATATGTTTTACTGAATCGCTGCCATATTTAAGTGCATTTTTTACCTCTTTGTAAGCTTCAGGTAGAGAATTTAGGAGAACATAGGTTTTATTTTCATCATTGAGCTTGTCCTCAAGACTTTTAAATTCTGAAACTATCTTCTTAAACTCATCTATGTTGTCTGTCAAGATTTTTGAAGGATCTATTTTGTATGTGAAGAATTTCTCCCTTAGTTACATTTTATTAGAGAGATTTTTAGTGGCATATAAACTTTCTAATTTCTTTCAAATTTTGTATGTTGTCTCTTCTTCTAATACTTGCCTCATAACACTGTCACTGAGATTTAGGATTAGTTTACCATAGGCATTTAACTCTATTTCTTCTCTTTGTGATGTTGTGAGTGTTGTTGAAAGTTTTGAAGGATCTAAAAGGGCTTTATAAGCTTTTTGCTGACCTAGCAAAGCCTTGATTTTTGCCTTCCATAAAGCAAAATCTCTCTTTCCATCGAACTTCTCAATTTCTACTCTTGCCACTACCATTCTCAGGTTTGCTGTGTTATTTAATCCTTCAAGTTTAAGTTTCTTGAAAAATCAAGATTTTCTCTTATAAAAATTTGTTGGACTTTTTTCAATTTGTTTGCAGGACCAAAACATGTAGAGGATAGCTTGCTAAGAAAAACTAGAAGGAGAAGAATCCATGTCTCCTTTTAAAGGTGGCCGTTCACGTGGACGAAGGTAAAAAACTCTCATTCTTTTCTTGTTCCTACAATTTACGAAAGAAAGAAAAACAAAGAAAGAAATAATAATAATAAAAAAAGAATACTTCTCTTCTTCCTCTTGTTCTCTGCAACCCCTAAGTCTTTGTTTATGGTGGTTTGATTTTGAATGGAGTAGAACACACAAGCAGTAGTTAAAGATGAAAGAGAAGAAGAAGAAGAAGAATGCAAGATTTACGTGGTTCGACCAAAAAATGCCTACATCTACGCCAAGGATCACTTTACTTGATTATTTGAGATGAGTACTTTGTTTCTCTTTTTATTTTCTTTTTCTGTATCTAAAATGTAAAAGAAGTGTGTGTAAAAACTAAACTAATTTTGATATACACATTTATATATATAGGTGTTTATAGAGAAAAGAAAAAAAAGCAGAAAATTGAATAACTAATATGTTGGAATTCAAATGCTACAACATTATCATTTTCTTCATATGACGTTTCAGAATTTGTTGTTATCCTGCAGTTATGATAGCAATTGTAATACATTAACATTTTAGGGACGACTGCTTACATATATCATGGTTTGAATTTGTTGCTATCGTGCATTTATGGTAGCAATTAAGATGTTTCTTTTTGTAGATTTATTTTCTTAGATGTGGGATGAAATACAGGTTGAGACTTATATGGATATTTTCTAAAATGTAAAATGTTGGTTTTGGTTTTGTTTTGTAAGTTGTCATTATTTTGGTTGTAAAGTAAGGTTCATGAACATAGATTTAGATTTTAACTTTAGATTTCTTTTCTTGAATGTGTGATGAAATATATTTTTATTTTTGCAAGTTGTTATTGTTTTGGTTATGTAAAGTTGAATTAAGAACGAGTTTTATTTGTAAGTTGTCATTGTTTTGGTTGTAGACAAATATGCTTAAATTTTAACTTTAGATTTGTTTTCTTGGATATGAGATGAAATATGTTTTTTTTGTATGTTATTATTGTTTTGGTTATGTAAAGTTGAATTAAGAAGGAGTTTTGTTTGTAAGTTGTCTTTGTTTTGGTTGTAGACAGAGGTTCATGAACATAGGTTTAGATTTTAACTTTGGGGGAGTTTGGGGAAGAAAAGGAATAAATGGAAAAAAGAATATGAAAAAGGGAGGATTATGAAAGGAAATGATTATTATAATCCTTGTTTGGAAGAAGTAATAATTGGGAAGAATATAAGGTGATTGAGATAATCCTTGTTTGAGTGAAGGTTATAATTACATTGGGTTTAAAAATTTTGGAATTTTAAAGTATGATGGACGTAAAAAGTTAAAATGTAAATGGTTTTTCATTTACAATTGTTGGTGAGTTCTTTTGTTGGTAATATTGATTGGGTTTGGCACCCCATTAATCACTTTTTGTCCCAAATAAGTTAA
>JBBPDI010000023.1:15092918-15125130 GCA_037974545.1 Cucumis variabilis
TTCTCTGCAGCCATGGTTTAAGATGAAGCTGGGAAGAAGAAGCGGGAAAGAGAGAAGAAGTTGTACGGAGTTGGAAAACCCTAGAGAGAATGAGAGAGAGAGAATGCTATGGGGGAAAGGGAGGGAAAAAAGAATGGAGAGAGGAGAGAGAAATAGGAGGGAAGATTGTACGTAGAGAGAAAGAGGATGAAAAGGAAAAGCAATGTTTAGAAGGAAAGAGAGGGAGAGGGAAAACGAAGGACTGCTTAAAAATGAAGCAGACTGTGAAGGGGTTTATCGATTCATTCACATTCATACACACACCTCACTCCTAACTTCCAACACTCTCTTCTTCTTCTTTTCTTTTTTTTTTCTTTCCTTCTTCGTGTTCTTTAATTTGTCACTCAAAATACGACTTTGATTCTGAATTTTAGTCTTTATAATTCATTAAACTGCTCTTTTCAAAATATATATTTTGATACTATGTTGTGGTAAATTTCAGAACTATATTACATTAAACAGAAGAAAAAAAACAGTAACATTGAAAGTATTAAGATTATTTTAGGTTAATTTTCATTAACAAACACGTATATTTACGACCTATCTAACATAATGAAAAAAACTTATAAAATTGGTCATTTTTTCATCGTCTTTCGTTTCTCAAATATATTATTCCAGATTTGTCCTTCCTTTTCATCGTCTTCTATTTTTCAAATATATTACGATGTTGGTTGGATGCCAATAATATAACTCATTCCCTACAACCTAGTCACCTAACATAAAATTGCTCAAAGCTACGCTTAATTTTAGAATTCATATGATTAACTCATAAAAAAAAAAGGTAAACCTTGTTAGTATAAAAAGTAATTTTTAATTCTTTTAGTATCGTTTGGGGAGAGTTTATGGAGTATTGAAGTAGGTTTTACAGCTCACTCCTTGTTAGGGGGAGGGTTAGCATAATAGGGGGATTAGTGTTATCCTACTCCCCTTTCAACCCCCATAATACTCCTTTATCTTTATTTTTAAATTTTCACAACTCTATTATTTTTGTATGAGTGAGATTTTGTAAAGATTAAAAAAGGATATACAAAAAATCTAGTTTTAGTTTTAGTTTTTTTAACTCGGTATTGTATTTTCAAATATTAGTATATGATGGACAGTAAAATTTAAATAAAAAAAAAGAAACTTGTGAAAATTAATTTTATGAGATTATTTTTAAAAAATAGAAAGTAAAAGATTTAGACCATTTCATACAAATAATCATTTGATTTTTATTTTTGTTTCTTTTATAAAAAAAAGAATTAGCTTATGAACATTTTTTATTAACTAGTTACATACTTCAAATATTTTTTTAAATTAAGTTGAAATTTGCTATTTTTTAAAAATTCTTCTTTAAAAAGATACATTTTTAAAAATAGAAATTTTTAAATTTTGGTTATAAATTTTATTCTCGTAGTTAGGAAACATGACTTAAGTTCAAAAGTAACAAAATGATTAACCAAATTAATTTTTTTGTTAGTTCAAAAGTAACAAAATGATTAACCAAATTAAATTTTTTGTTTATCTTTTAAAATTAAAATTAAGTTGACAAACATTATTTGCATACACAAGCTTCAATAATTTGTTATTACCTTTTACTATTGTTTAACTAACTCAAAATTTGATAAACTAAAAAAAATCAAAGTTTTGTTTTCATTTTTAGAATTAGAATTTAACTATAAATTTTAATTTTATTTAATGTTAAAAGTTTGGGAGGAAATAAACATTAAATTTAATAAATACTATAAAAATTGTAAAAAAAATAATTCTAATAAAAAATAGAAAACATAAAGTTACAAAATAAATGCTTGTTTTTTAAGCTTGAGAAAACTTAAACATGACACTATTATCATAATATTTTTTCCAAATATTTTTTCCAAACGCATACTATCATAACACTACTTATCAACATTTTCCTAAATATATATTACCATAACACTATTTATAATAATCATTCCCCTAAACGCATACTATCGTAACACTAGTTTTATGATAATACTAGAATTATCATAAGACTAACCCTCCATAAATCAACCCTTCTCCCAAATGGCTTCTTTAAGTATTTTTTAACTTTACTTTCATGTTCTCTTGATCCATCTCATTCAAATGTGATATTGGTTCATTCATGTCCCCCTCCTAAACTCGAGACATTACAATTTATTTCAACAAAAGTTGCAAATATATCAATTTCATTTATACTATTAGCAATAGAAGCTATCATATGGACGATATGTTATTAGTGATTAAAAGCTATTATTGATAGCATGCTAATCCAATCTCTTTTCTTTGTCCATTTATGCTAGAAACAAATAACCACAATATCATTTAATAGTAACATTATTTTGATTCAATGATATATAATAGTCTATTAGGGATATTACTTATAGATTTTATTAATGATATCCTTCTATTTTTATCATTGATAGTTATTATTAGTGATAGCAACAAAAGAATATCATTAATAGTAGCAATAAAAAATATCAATTGATAGCTTAACTAAACCTCGTCAATTCAAAATTGATATGTTTACTAAGAAGATATCACTTATAAAAAATATCATTCTAATGATATTGCTTATAGTTGCTATCAATAATATCCTTCTAATGAAATCATTGGTAAATAATATTAGTGATATCATTGTAGATAGCAATATAGAAAAATTATTTATAGTAGCTATCACAAATATCAATTGATAACAACATCGTTGATAGAAGATATCAGTGATAGGAACTAATACCACGTTTTTCAAATTGAAAGCTATCACTAATAACAGTTATCAGCAATAGCAGCTAACTATAACAACTAATACCATATTTCTCAAATTGAAAATTACTTCGCCCTTCAGTGGCTATAATTGATTAAAGTTATCACTAATAGCTATTATCAATTATATCAAGTGATAAAATATTTCTCAAATTAAAAACTATCATTGATAACATCTATCAGTGATAGCAACATATAACAATTATCAATTGTTATCAACGATAAATTTTAATTTAAGAGAACCGAAAAAAATTCTCGTAATGATGACAAGTTTTCACCGATAGTAGCTATCAGTGATAAAAAATAATAATAGCTATTAGTTATATTTACTAATTGTAGCTATTAGTGATAGCTTTCAACGTGAAAATTTTGAGAAAAAATGTATGAAATAATCATTTCTCAAATTAAAAGCTATTAGTGTTAGCATATATCGCTAATAGCAATTATCAACGATAGATGCTATCAACGATAGCTACTATCTCTAATAAATGCTATCAGTGATAACTATTATCTTTAATAGGCGCCATAAGTGATAGTTTTTAATTTGAGAAATTCGACAAAAATATGTCAAAAATGGTGATTGGATGTGGGTATTTTAGTCTTTTACTATTTTTGTACTATATATGCAATAATCTTATTCTTGTAATATAAATGCTATTATTGTATGATTTTTTTACCATTTATGCAACTAACCCTAAATTATTTCAAAATTTAATGAAATAAACATAAAATAAAGTTACTGAAAATATATATAAGAATGATTTAATCTAAATGTATATAAATAAAATTTTAAAAAATGTAAAACAATGAAGGGAAAAAATCTCACAAAATAGTTTTCATAAAATATATTTACCACTAGGCTAACAATTTTTTTTTACTATTACATTTGTGTTTCTTATATATATTATATAAAGGGGTTTCAACTACTAAGGCCTAAAATTGTATATTATATTACAAGATGGACCCAAACTTTATAAATTTTTCAGAAATGTCTTAAATAGACTTATATTTTACACAAATATAGGACCCAAATGACAAATTTACTCATCTTTATTATTAATAATATATTAAAAAATAGAAAAATAAAATAGAAAAGTGGACCATGATTAAGATTTGCATTTATTAGATATCCTATGTAAATATGGTATGTGATTAATTCTATTATGATAATATTATAATAAAAATTACCCCTTAATTATTTTTCTTTTGGTGATTTTGTTCAAAAATTCTTCCTTCCCAATCTCTCTGTCACTTTCCAATCTTTCTCTCCATCCATTCTTTCATTCGTTTTGCATTGTTTTTCATATATTTTACGTAATTTAATAATTTCTGATATATACTTATTATATTTCATCAAATTTGCATTAATTTTCATATAATGGAAGTTAATTTGTAAAATTTTATCGTGACTGTAACTATTTTCGATTTAAATAGATCATTATATACCCTTGTATATTTAACATAACATTCGATAACAATGTATGTGTGCATATTTTACATTGTATTTTACTTTTGTAACAAATTTTTCATTATGCAGAAATACAAATTTATATTAATACACTTAAGAAAATGCAATGCTAATGATCATATTTTATATATACTGAATAATATATGATATATTATGTGTATGTTGTTTAAAGATATATTTTGTGTGTAATGCTTAATGTTTAATGCTAAATGATATTTAATATATACTATAATATATATGAAATATTATGTGTCTGCTATATATTATGTGTGTGATCCTTAATGCTTAATATCTATATGATATTTTTTATGTTGTATGTTTGTAGGGTGCACCATTGATCCTAAAAAGAATAAATGGTCAAGAGTTCAGAAACTTAAAAAATAAGTTCATTATATATTGTATACTATATTACATAATTTAAGAAAGAAAATCAATAACATGAAACAATTAGTTAAGGAGATAACCATCATAATATAAGCAATTTTGATCATACCTGATAAGAAATAACGAGGTATATATCAATATAACTACCTAACTTGGATTTAAGGATATTGTATAAGGATGTGTTTAGGGGAGGGAAAGAGTTATTTCCTTGTTTGGGGATGGGTTCTGATAATCCTTCCTCAATTTCCTTAATCCTTCCTTATTCTTTCCTCAATCCATCCCAATCCTCCCTTATTTATAATTAATCAATTTAAGTTTAAATATTATTTAATCCATTTTTTCTCATTTATAATTTATATGCTTGCGAGTTTTGTTAATTTTAATCTTTTTATCTAAAAAACACAACTTGTTTTTAAGTTATGAATTTGGTATAATTACATTAATTTAAAATTTTATTTTCTTCTTTTACTCTTGAATTAGATAATTTATTGTGATTATATCGCTTGACCCATATTTTCTTTTTGATCTGCATTAAGAAAATTAGGACGATTTAGTAAATTTAATATACAAAATTTGTGCATTGGATTTAGAATATGAATTTAAAAAAATTAACAATTTAGTTGCACGTAATGATTGTGTAAAAAAGGTTGAAAATGGATGTCGTATTTAAAGAAATTACTACAAATTTTTTTACGAAAACTATGACGATTTGGTAAATTAAATATAAAAAATTTGTGTATTGGATTTAGAATATGATTTTTTTAAAAAAAATTAATAATTTGATCACACCTAACTATTACATAAAAAAAGTTGAAAATTGATGTTGTATTTAAAGAAATTATTGCAAATTGTTTTATGAAAATTATGATAATTTGGTAAATTAAATATATGAAATTTGTGTATTGGAGTTAGAATATGAATTTAGATCTGAGGAAAATTCTTCACAAGAACTGATATTTTCTGGATTGTTTTATGCTATTTTACTAGAACTGATATTTTCTGGATTGTTTTATGCTATTTTACTTGAACTGTTAAATTTCCATCAGTTGTAGAATCCTAAGTATTTCAATATTATATACACATAATGATTTATGTTGTAATAAATTAAGAATGTAAATGTATATTTTGTTATATATATATGCGTGTGTTTTATTTTTCAAAAGCTTGTTCTACAATATCAACTTTAGCATAGTCGAAGATTTAACGAAAAGTGGTTTGTATTAATATCTACGTTGACAGTCGAAGATTGATCTCATGGTTGCTGTCGTTGGGAATCAGCCAGTTAAAGTAATGAGCTACATTTCTGATTTTGACTTTATTTTAGACTGTCTTTACTCTTCTTTCTAACACTGAACCTGAAATATTTGAGGTGCGTAATAGGTATGATTAGCGCATCTTGCCAAAAGAGGTGGTTTGTAGTTTGCCAAGTACATAATATTGTGAGTTATGTATGCATAAGGTTCCGAGAAGCTGGAGAATGAAAACACATTGGGTTCTATCACCCCATAAATATATGCTTGACATTATAATTATTATTCAGAACAAGAAATTTGATACAGATCAATGCTTCTTATTAAATGCATATATACATTTCTACCATGTCTTATATTATCATCTATGGAAACTTGGTCTCTCTGTCTCTCTCTCTCATGTTCTTCGGTTGCTATTTTTGTTAGGCTTTGCGTTGCTTGTCTGGATGCCATGTGGAACTTCATTCAACATATCAATTGCTTTACCTTTAGTGTAAGTGAAAGAACTACTAGTGTTTTTATTTTACTTGTGGTGGTCTGTAACATTTGATTTTTAGGACGGACAGAAAAGGCTCTCTTTGTATGCTTCTCCTTTCCTTCCATTCAAAAAGTTCACATTTAAAGATAAGAAATCCAAAAAGGTATCCATCTAAAGTCATTCTTGTATTTGTCGTTTCACTCATGTTGTATTGTACGTTTAAGAAATTCTTGGTTGCTTTAAATTTTGAATCTTGTGCTCTACAGATTCCTGTTGTCAACTATATTTTTTAGGATTCTCTCAAGCGAAAAGTTAGCAATGCTGAAACAGTTAGTTATACTCTGAGTTAGTTTGTTTTGTGCAAGTACTTATATATTCAAATTTACACACTTCGATCCATGTAGTTTTGAATATGCAATGAATGTTTAACAGATACATCCTTCACATATAGGTTGTTAACGTACATCAGGCCTTAGAGAAGTTTTTGTCCTTGATTTCTCTTGTATTTAAAGAGGAAATTCAACCCAATGGAGTTGATTAGGGTGTTGAATGTGCATATGTTCCTGCTACATCAAGGATTCGAGTATTGATAATCCTTCTCTCTCAGCCATTTTCTTCTCCTTTTTTTTTTATAATCCTATGGGTTATAACAGGTAGAAAAAGTTAACCTCAGGTATATTAACCTTTTGCATTTAAAGCTGTTTTTTTGTTCAAGTATCTCCTTTTTTTCAACCTCCATTTTGTTTGCATCTAATGGTGTATTTTCTCTCCTTATTATAGTACCTCTCTTTTAATTGAGTACACTATTCTACCACTAGACCACTGGTAGTACTTGTATGTTAGCTTCTTAAAATTATTAGTTAATTCAAGCTAAGAATTTTGCTTTTACTTTGGAATGTTTCTTTAGGGTACTTGTTAATTTTGCTTTTACTTAAGATAGAGTAGTTGGATGTCAGACTTATTGGTTGTCAAGTTGCCACCCCTTTCTAAACTTTACCACTGTCACTCGTGCCAATTATCATCTATTTCTCGTCAGTAACTAATGTTGTTTTTTTATTTAGTTTTTTTTTAAAGAATGATGGTAGCTTAGCTGCAGTGTAAATTTAGCAATATTAGTATATCTAGTGATGCTATTTTGAAAGCTATGTCTGCAAGCGAGGCAATAGATAAAATATATCAAGGGCAAGCTATAAGTTCATGACTTAATGTGTTTTTATTCTATATTAGTATATTTGGACTGAAGGAAACTGGTCCCATGAATGGTTTGGCATTTGTGCAATTTAATTTTTTTCCATTTTTTCTTTTCTTCAATTTTTACTTCCAAGTTCCAATATTCTTGTGCAAAGATTGTACCGTACTTGGTTTGGATTTTTTAGGTTGGGCCAATTACATTTCATACCAAGTGTAAATCACATTTGATCCGAGACCTTGAGAAGGTTAGGTTGCTCATTAAAAATCTTTTGTTGTTAGAGTATTCCTTAATCCTCTGTTTGGTTCTTTGTCCAAAAGTTCATGACTTTGTTATTAAACTTCGTTGTTAGAGTATTCCTTAATCGTTGGTTTGGAATGTGATGAGAGAAAGTTCCATTATGATTTGGGCTCTTTTTCTTATTAAACTTGTGATGTCGGAGTCAAGCACGTGTAACCTTTTTGACGCACCGAGGAATTTTGCTTGAGGAAGGTGAAGAATGACGAGCTGAAGGCCAATGCCAAGGCTAAAGGTGCAGTCATTTGCACTAAAAGGCAATCGAAAGGCCCCAAACTAGGGTTCAAGGTTGAAGGTGCTTTAATGGAGACTGTAACTCCCATTTCATACAATGTGGTTCATGATCTCAAGGGTAGCTATTAGAATTTTCTCCTCTTTGAACTTTTGCCTTGTTTAACAGTTTTATTTTTGTTTGATCTTTGAACTGCTTGAATAGTACAATTTTCTCAGTATGCTTCTAAATTTTGGATACTGAACTTATGGAATTGAATTATTTCTTACTTTTTGGTTTTGGCCATTACCATAAAGCAGTGATGTTTTAGCTTGTTCAAAGTAAATTTTGTTGTGTGATGTTCTTATTCCCATTGTTTTCATATATCCATATTTCTTAAAGGTGACTAATCTTTCAATTCTTAATCAACATTAAATTTTGATAGTAAAAACGAGTTTTTAAAACTAGTTTTGACTTTCAAACTTGCTTACACTTTGATATTACTCGTGACAGAAAATGTTTTGAATGGTTTTGATAATGCTTTTCTGAATGCAATAAAAAACGCTACAAAAAGTCTTTTGTAACATTATTCCAATGTTATTAAAATACTATTGAAACATTTTGATAGCGCTTTTTCAATGTTATTAAAATAGCTATTGAAACGTTTTGGTAACGCTTTTCGAACACAATAAAAAACGCTATAAAATATCTTTTATAGCATTTTTCCAACGTAATTGAAAATGCTATTCAACATTTTGATAACAATTTTTCCAACGTAATAAAAGAAGCTATCCAATTTTCAATAGCATTTTTTTCATGTTATAAAAAGCATTTATAACATCATATATGCGCTATCAATAGAGACATATTATAGCATTTTGCACAGCGTTGTAAAAACGCTATAGAAAGTCATGGACTTTCAATAACATCGACTACGACAGCATTTCGAAAATTTTCCATTATTTTATTCTTTAATTTTAGCTTAAATTTATTGTTTGTAGTTATTGTGCATTTTATTATTGCACACACAATCACAAGCCTTCAACCCAGTTTACTAGGACGAATCTAAATGATCTTGTAGTTAAATCTAAAAATGATCTTGGTACAAGATTTTGTACCAAATATATTACGCGGGAGAGTGACCAATTAATTACATGTTAACTGGGATATTTTTGGTATTTTCCATTGTGAGCCTGTGGGCTTTTCTGTTTTCGAAATTGTTTTATATAGTGTAAATATTTGACCACTTTGTTATATTTTTGTTTGAAAAAACCCCTTGTGAAATCCTAAATTTCTAAATACTTCTGGGAACTTGTTAAATCTTGAGAAAAGAAATTTAAGGAAAAAAGGAAGTAAAAATCCTTGGAAAGATCAAGTATTGAGGTTTAGGCTTAAGAGAAAGAGAAAAGTTGAAAAAATTGGCTAAGTGACAAAAGAATAAGCTAGGTGTTTATAGGTTAAGTGGGTGGCCAAAGGAACACTAAATAACCTCTAAATCACACCTATGGGGCGACAAAAGAAGGTTGAGATTTGGCTACCCAAATCTAAACTATCGCTGCAAATATCTAATGATTTTTTTCAAGATCTATTGTATTTGTTAGATTTGGTTGTTATCAAATCTAAACATGTACCAATATCCAACGATTTCTATTCAAGATCGTGTACCAAGATCTTTTATATTTAGTACAAGATCTTGAACAACCAAATAATAGTTTGAAAAAAAAAATAAAAATTAAAGAAGAAGAAGAGAAAAAGATGATGGAAAGGAAGAAAGAAGATGAAAAGAAAGGACAAACCTGGAATATTTTTAAAAATTGACCGACTTCATAGGCTTTTTTATTTTGTTACACGAGTCGTAAATATTTTGGTGTCTTGTATATTTATGAAAATTTTCCATTATTTTATTCTTTAATTTTAGCTTAAATTTATTGTTTGTAGTTATTGTGCATTTTATTATTGCACACACAATCACAAGCCTTCAACCCAGTTTACCAGGACGAGGTAGTGATGACTTTGGAGTAGCTTACACCCTAAAATACTTACACAAGTAAGTCACTGTCATGTACAACTTTTGACCAATTTGAGGATCTTTTTGTATGGGACTTTATAGCATAGACCTCACTTTGTTTTGCGCCTTTTATTGTGACATTATTTAAACTCTTATTTTGCTTCACACACTATCACAAGCCTCTTACCCGAGCTTTACCACATAGGTTTATAATTGAGAACAGAGTAATGTTGACCTTAAAGAAGCTTATGCTTCCGTGTAGTAACACGAAAAATTCTCACTCAACATGGCCAATTTGTCATGTATGACTTTGACCAATTTAGGGTCCTTTATCATTTACGACCTTTAGAATTAGTCTCACTTTCAAAACTTCTATGAAATATAATAGTGCATTACAACACACATTTAATTTACACATGTTTCTTTTTACATTGATTCTTTAACAATGTATTTTAAAGAGAATTCAAGAACTTTTCTTCATATCTTTCAAAGACTGAACTAATATTTTTTATAAAATGGTTGGAGTGAACCTCAAGCATACCGTCGATATTTTCTTTATCATGCAACTTCAATACAAAATATAAATACAAGCAATTGAAAGATTTGGTATTTAAAGTAGCTAATCAACACCAAAGGCTCAAGTTAGTACAGTGCATGAAAGAATTGAAACAATTAAACCCTGAGTGTCTTAAGTATTTTGAAGATATTAACTTGAAAAAATGGACTCAGTCACATGATGATGGGTATGATATGGGTGGATGAACAGCAATGCAACTGAATGCACTAATGGTGCTTCATAACTTCTTTGATTAGATTGACATTTTATCGCAATTCTGTATTTTGAACGTTGAAAATATTAAATAAGTGAAACACTCAACCAGGAAGATATGTATATAGAATATGTGAATAGAAATCTTAAGAGCTGGGAGAAACGAGCTTCTGCACATTCAGTGACATCCACTGATAAAGAAACCTAAACGTTTGAGGTACGTACGGGAGTAAGTATGGTTTCTCCATAAAAAGGCCAACACACAAAAGTAGTAAGTTTGACGGAAGGGACATGTTCTTGAAACAAATAGCAGTCATTTAAGATTTTATGCTCTCATGTAATCGCAGTTTGTAATTACATTCATTTGATGTATATACCATATATTGACAAATAGTACTTATTGTCAAACTCCAAGTGTTGTTATGATGGTCAATTCCATCCAATACAATTTCTAAATTATTGGCTAAAGTTATGCCCAAATGCAGACTTACGTAGAGAACCCAATCGACCAAAAGCTATCTAAATCTATGATAAAATGGTTGGAAAAAGTCTAGTTAATCAATCAGGCACACGACCTGTAAGGCAAAAGGACATAATAGGCATACTTGTCCCCTACGTACAACAGGTGTTTCATTTTCAAGACATTGATGTGTAATATTTTTAATCGTTCACTTTTATGTTTTAACTATTTTGTATTTTAATGTTTTTAGGGAATTTTCAAATGAAACCTGACCATGTTAATCTTATTCAATTGTATCAACAACTGTCTCATCACTCACAATTTGTATGGGATACTTCCTCTACTGTGGTTTTGAGTTATGGAAGAAGAGAGGCACAACCCAGTGTACTATCGATTTTGATCAGTGTATTGCACCATATGTAAAGGCAGTTGGATTTCTTAGGGTTCCTCAAATTAGATTCATGCAATTGGATTGGCACCTCATTATTACTTTAGTAGAGCATTAAAGACTAGTGACCCACACATTTCATATGCATTATGGGTAATGCACCGTCATGTTGCAGGACATTGCGATCCAGTTGGGGCTACCAATGGACGAAAAGCTTGTTGTGGGATTGTTGATGTATAATGGGAAACAAGTACGTGAAGATTTCTTAGAAGTTCTCCCACTTGACATGAAAGGTAAAAGGTAAAGCCTTTCATGGTTGGCCAGTTTTCATAATTGCCACAAGATGCTGACATTATGAGCGCCAAGAGATATGCTCGTGCATACATTATGTAACTCATTGGAAGTTTATTGTTTGCCGACAAGCCAAATACCCTGATACACTTTATGTTTCTTCTAGTTTTATGTGATTTTGACGAGGATGATACGTACTCTTAGGGCACACTAGACATTGCCTGACTTTATAGAGAATTGTGTTGAGATAGTAATGCATAATATTTAGAAATAGTTAGACCACTAATGCTACTACAAGTATATGATATGATAGATTTTCTATTGTATCTTGCACCATAAGTTGCATTATAGGCTCCAACTGCTTGATCACTAAGTTTTAGGTATTATTTTATTTATTTGTTTTTAATATATTTGTTGTTAGACCTGTACCTAAAATTAAGAGTTAAGAGGATAAAATTTGGTTGTGTTCGAAAATGGGCGTTTTGACTTAAAGAAGGCATTTTGAAGTAAGGCTACCTGATATGAGGTGGACAATTTAAACTAGTATGTGATTAAGGTGCTCGGTGAGAAGAAGGGTTAAGGGAAAATAAGTATGTTTAATGGGCCACGTGTACAGTCTAAGTTAATCCTTAAGCTTAGACATGTTGCACATGAGTGAGAGCTGTCAAGCAGATAAAAGTTTGAGAATGACTAAGTTGGTTGAGAAGTAGTATAAATAGAGGCTGAGGCCATACCATTAGTTGCTGTTACTGTGCATAAGTCAAGAGGTAAGCAAAAAGGTTAAAGTGCTGCCAAATTGTCTACTTGAGAAGGGGAAAGTAGAAGTCTCTGATGTTTTCTTAAAATGTTTATGTTAAAGCTTTCTTTAGTAAGTCTCTGATGTTTGAAATAATGATTTCAATCGAAATGATTTCAAAAAGAGGTTTATATGAAAAGCTTACGTGTCTTTCAAAGTATGATTATTGAGAATTTGAAAGTTTATTATTCGTGTTCAAACCATTAGTTACATCCTTTAACGAGCAAACTTTTATGTGAACATGAGTAAAGGCCACCATGGGGTGAAAGGGGCTACATGGTGAATTGAGGTGAGACAATGTATAAAAGATATGCACTGCGTTTGAACCTGAGCAACAAGGAAGAATCTGTATGTTCTCGAATGATGTTGTTAGAGTAGTCTAAATGTGAAGTACAAAATTATGTTTTTAAAATCTGAGTGAACAAAATTATTCAGGATCCTTTCGCAAAAGAAATGTTTGGTAACTAATGTGTGTTATGCGAGATAAGCATTTACGTACATGATATGTTTTTTACGAACTGATATATTTATCTATATGTTGATAAATGATATTTGTAAAGGTATTTATTAAAAACCCCACTCAATCTTTTAGACTTATGTTTTTAAAATTTTATCTGTCATGAAGTAGATGTTAAGGCCAAGCACGGAAGGCTGAAGGGCTTGCTGGTGAGAAGGCTGCCAAAGCATTTTAGCTTAAGTTCAAATTGTTGTAATTACGATCATGTTGTAAAGTTATTGGAAAACGCCTAGACAAAAGTTTAATAAAGTTGTAGTTTGGCTTACTTCTCTGTATTGTGTGTTATATTGCCTAAAATTATTTATTAAGTTATAACTTATGACAAAGGAAAGTCACTAGGCGATTAAGCAGAGCTTAAGGACCTTAAGGCTGAGTATTTTTGCATTTAAATGCATCAAGATACTTAAGTCACGCTGCGTCTTGCATGGTAAGCAAGGTCATGTGTGGGGCAAGGTGTAACATTTGTACTTTTTGTAATTTATTGTTATTTTTTTTACACATTAGATGGAGATGTGTTCACCTGCATCAAAACAATCTACAAATATCTTGTTAACATATTGATAAATATTTGACCCAATGATGCACACTCAGGTAGTAAAGTATTATATGGATGTTGTCTACTTGTTCTTTGTTGTCTACTTATGTTTGTTTTTCTTCAGATTAATTGGGTACCATACACATTTGATATTATGGCATTGCTACCTAATTGATGTCATAATGGTGAAAAGGTTTCGACTTACTTAGGCCTATTGATATGCTTCCATATCATTGAGTGGCATTTACTAGGTCTTGTGTTTCAATAGTTTGATATCTTACAAATCGCACCATCATTGTGCTTGTGCTTTAAGACCCGACATTGCACCAAATTTATTTAAGAGGTAAAAAGATTAAGATTAGTATAAGATTCATGAGGAGTATATCACGATGGGGCATGCGCGTCATGATCGTTGTGGACAAGGAGAAGCAACACACGAGTGAACTTTATCAGATTACTATTTTTTCTAGTACAAGTCAATTACAAGACGATTTATCAGACTCGATGACGCTTGCTATTAATGCATAGTAAAAATTTAAATATGATTTTTTTTTAATTTTATAGCATGCACATTATTTAATCTCAAATCATTGGAGCTCACGATCTATAGGTCCATTAGATACCTTTACTAGCTCATTATGGAATAAAACTTAGAACAATGTAATCGACAAATTTGAATAATTCAAAATGGTTGAGAGAATAAATTGTTACTCATATTTGATATTATCAACAATTACAAATTGAGAGAGGTATTTAATAATATTTAAATATAAAAAATTTATGTAAGGATTTGAATTAGGTCAATTATTAATTTTCAATTAACATATCAAGGGCTAAAGGGATTTTTATATTTAGTCAAAAGCCAAATGCCTCGCCATGTAGAGATACATTTTTTTATTCCTTAAATCTATCTTTAGTTTTAATCTAATAAAATTCTAGTTAATCTAATTTTAAAGGACAAATTGACAAGTAAGCAAGCCTACTTTAACCTTTAACATCCTAGTAAGCAATATGTTAAATTAACTAACAATCAACTAAACATTGAAAGAAAATGGCAAAACGATTAAAAAATACAATAAATAGAAATTTGCAAAAATCCAAAATATCCCTACATACATAAAATGTGAACTACTTCCAAACTCTAAAATAAATCACACTTTAATAACTTTAGAAACACAATTACACTTACACATTTGTCTAATCAAATTCAGCAAATCCCTACTTTCCTTTTTTGATTCTCCATGTTTCACCATCCTTTTTGCAAGTCTAGTTTCAGGTCAAATTCCATTTTCTTCAATTGAGAAAACTTTGAAATTACGCCTTGAAACACCAAACCCTAATCTCCACCCTCATTTTTCTAACTTCATCCTATACTTACATTTGAAATATCAATCTCATCTTCAACATCATCCTGTATTTTCAAGAAGAATAATAGAAACAAATTATAGTCCCATTTGAAGCACGTAAACGTTCATCTCCATCTTCCATGTTTGATCTTCAAGTTTACAACCTACAATCTCAAAAACTTAGGGTTGAAGAACAAAAACATTCACTCGAAAAAATAGAGGTACAAAAGCTGCATCTTTTTTATCTCTTGAGGGGCAATTTTGGTAGATTTGCTTCTCAAAATCATTTATATTATTTAATTAATAAAATGTAGACTGGATTTAGGGAGTTTTTATCTAAAAAAACAAAATATCTTAGCCAATTTTTTTTTTAAAAAAAAAAGCATAATAGTAAATCCTTTTAATTGGACATGATTGACACCAACTTGAAGTCAATGTAAATTATCCTACGACATGTAAGCCTGAATAATTTAAACCATAATTATAAGTTTGTGATGCACTTGAAAAAATTTAAAAATTATGCTAAGAAAATTAATTATTGCTTCTTAATAATTAGGTACAACCATAGAAGAATTAGAGAATATTAGAGAAGAAAAGGATCGATGTAAATCTGAAGAATCAGAACCATTATAGGAAACTATAAACACTACAAGAAAGAGAGGGTCTTCCGATGTCGTACAATGTTTGACATATATACCTAAAAACGTTGGGAAAGGATCTCCCGACTAACAAACAAGTCAGGAGTAGTGTGTCTAGGAAGGAATTCTCGACTCACAAACAAAAAAACGACAGATGGAGCATGTCGACAATCTTGATGGATGGAGCATGTCGGCAATAGGTGACTTTTGACGTCCCATCCCAGCATCAAAAGAAAGGTACTCCTCATGTAGCATCGAGAACGACTTCCTTAATGTTTTGAATACAATGTCGGGGAAAGGGTCTCATTTTCGAAACCTTTATGTGTCAGGAGATAATTTAATATGCATATTTTTTTCCAATTATTTTGTTCAATTTTTTTATGGTAAGGTACTTTTTTTAGTTTTGATTCAATTTAAATTCAATAAAGTTCTCAAACACAAGAAACAAAACAATAATAAAATTATTAAAATACCAAATTGTCATTTATATAATTAGAAAATAAATCCAAGTATTCGTACAATTATATATTGTTTGAAGCAATTACATAAAAAATTAAAAAAAATACATCATCTCTAATCACCGTGAACGCCATCTTCGAATAAGTCCACACCTACAATTATATGAAAGTAATTTTATATATCACCGATAACAAATTAAACAACTTAAAAGTTCAAAAATACTTACCGCAAGTGTTCAAGATCCTTTATCATTTTCTTCATTTTTTCTATTTGTTGGGCATGTATCTTCGACATTTTTCATTATTCTTCAATCAATCGTTTAGCTTCTAAAAGCTCATTTCTTTATTATTTGAGCTCGGTTTTTTGTTCTTCAATTTTGGATTGCAAGCACTTAAGGCTAGTTCTTAGTTCGCTAACATCTCTAGAGAGTGCATTTCATGCGAATATGAAGTTGAAGAACTTCTAACACTCTTCCGGGACTTTGGTGCCCCAAGCAAGACTTTTGACTAGTAGCCTAGTCGGTTACTCAAAATAGTCTCGCAATTCTTGTTCCTGAAGGGTGGTTGAGAATCTTTTAAGGTAGGTACAAACTGGAGTTCAAGAATTTGATTCTGCACAAAAAGTGTTTAGTTTTGAACTCACAAATTAAAGTAGAAAATAAAAAACAATAAACCATAAACTTACATGTGCATCTGCGACTGCCTGTGAAATGAATTTGCCACTCTTATTGGCGTGTGCTTTTCTAAAGAGCTACACACGTCCCATTGGCTGACCTTGTTCTTTAGTGAGCTCATGCTGTTGTTGTAGGAACGACTTAGACCCACTACTATGATAGGTTGTTTCTGTCTAGCAGCCTTGTTAATAAATGTCGCTCCACACCCTCTAATGACTCCCAAATTTGGTTTATACATTGCTTGCATGAACATCTTGTTCATCCGTAGTCATCGACGTGAAATTTTACAACCTCTAAATATTGGGACATTTCGTCTCTATACTTAACCAACAATTTATTACTAAGTTTGATCCAACCATTGTCCATCATTTAAAACCTAAAACATAAATAGGTTTGATTAATGAAAGTTAGAAAAAACAGATTTGAGACAATTAATTTCAAAAGTATTATCCGAGACATATATTGTCAACTAAGTACAATCATGTTGGCTTTTGGTGAGTGACTCCTATGCATAAGTTGTTAAGCTTTCAAAGAAAGGAAGAAATTCAAACATATAACAACACCTTGATGGATTCTTATTTTTGAATGAAAACAAGTTTAGATCTCTATTATTTTTTTCGTGGTTAAGAAAGAAATGATCAACAATATTTAGCCCTAAACCCTCACTTCTATAACAAATTATTTGTCTTATATTCCTTCTCTCCTCTCTCAAATTTACTCCATGAATGAACTGCACCTCATAAGTACCCAATCTCGCAACTTTCACGAAAGCTAAGTTTAAACTAAAAAGGCTACCATAACTGCAGGATAGCCAGAACAAATCACCCATAAACTACTTCAATATTTACAAGCTACCTAACACTTCCAACAAACAAAACTACCAACAAATAAACAATACAAGAAATTGAGTCTTTAGTGGAGCACAAAAAAAGTTACTGAAATGAAAAAATGTCACTAAAAGTATTACCGACGTAGCGTCATTCGTCGCTAGGACTGTTGTTGTATCTGCTGAAAAGACAAATATATTCTCTTAGAAAAACTATAATCCTTTAAGACCAATCTATTTTAGCAATTACTAATAATGTACCCTTCATTATTATGTTTTGCAATGATATTTTAAAGGTTTAGAATAACCTCCCTCGAAGGGTAGTCGACTACTCCTCCTTTAAACCAAGACAATCTTGACTATATGCTAACTTTATAATAACTTTTTTTTATTCTTTATAGGCATTAGTTATCGCTACTTTGGTTGAGAATGTACTAACAACTTAGTAATTCTTGTAAATATAACCCGCCATTTTTTGTTCTCATAGATCAAAATCAACATGCTCCTAAAAGTGGAAAGTCAATATAAAAATTGGTCTAAGAAAAACTATCCATATTTGGAGTTCGCGATGTTCCGAATCCTATAATACAACCCTCTGAAGGAAATGTTGCTCCAGGGTAGAGAAGCAGACTCATTATAGAAATCTCACGTTGCGATCTAATGGAAGAGATTGTAGGATGTGATGTCGCATATCCCTCACCCATTTACTATGAACTACTTCCCCTATTCACCTTGATATTGATCCATGCAAACACTCCTGAAGGAAATCCACTCCTATGCACAACCCAAAGTCCTGCATGGAACTCACAGTGTGAACTCTTAGGGATGTTAAAGCTAAAAGTACACTACTTTCTAGTTGAAGTGTTATATAACAATTTTAAGGGTTTTCTTAAACTTTAGGATTATATTTAGGCTAACTTAAACAAATTCTATGTCTAGGTGAAACATCCGAGCATAACCATTGTACCGGATTTTAACCTACAATGTCTATGTGATAAACCAATTTTATTACATCACATCTCTCATCCACGCTCATAAAACTAGGTTAACTAGGCTCAAGAATTGATTACAAGATATCAACCTAATTCTATGAAAACTTGGTCAATTCTATGAAAACTTGGTTATCTTCGTTATAGATTTTAAAAGTCTACTTGATTTTATAACTCTTATAAAAACTATTACACTAACCTATAACAAACATCCATACAAAATATAACCATTATATAAAAAAATTAATTAATACGGGTTTTAATTTATTTAACTTTTAATTAAATCATATTTAATTATATTAAATAAATCAATAATTAATTAACTTCATTATATCATATTTAATCAAAATTAATTAATTTGATTAAATAATTAATTAATCATATTAATTAATTAAGATGCATACAATACATTTTAACTATTATAACATACTTTAAATGCATGAACATGTAAACCTATGGTGGGATTTTAAATCTCTATGGCATATTTTATGCACATATAACTTTTTTAAAAATTATTAAAACATATATCACATGCTTAATTTAATTATAACACTATAAAATAGACTAATTTTGGTCCCTAAATTAAGCTGAAAGCTAAATTATTACATTAGTAATTTGGTGAAGTACATTATTGCTCCTAAACGACTCGAACTGGCTGAAAACAAACAAATATACATTGAACCCGCCCAAAAAAACCTTGACTGGCCCAAAATCCAACCCATTGGGCTTGAACCGACCTAGACAATCAGATCAACCACCAGAGCTACAGGTGACGGACGGTACGCAGAGCGGGTCAGAGTCAAGTGAACATATGCATCACGAACAGGTTAGGTCAAATCCAACAGTGTGCCACGTGTTGGGCTTGGGGCTGGTGGAGTGAGGATCAAGTTGGGCAAGAAGTGGGTCGGATGGACAGAAATGACTTGCGAATCGGATCTGAAACCTTATTTTTGGTATGTCTTCTATTTTTCACCAAAAGAACTTGACTTTTTATCTCCCGGTTGATGCAATTACAACCTATTTTCAATTCTAAAGACTCTTAAAACAATAGAGACCCTAAAAAATATTATTTAAGGCACAAAAACCTAGGCCAAATACTATAATTATTACAAACATCACTTAATCTAGGGCTAAAAGCATAATGTACCCATTTCAGTTAAACAATAATTTATCTAATAAACTTTAACCCACCATTTACAATTGGGTAAAATAAACATAGTCTGATACCACATGATGAAAAGCAGACATGCACATTGGAAATAAGAATCAATAAATTACCTTAATTAGACATAATAACATGTAATACCCTAAACTAAAAAGATTTAGGGTTTAATTAGAAATTACCTTTGTAACTTTTTGAATATGAACGACTACTCCTCTCACGAACTCGAACGAATAATCACTAGTAGTCACCTATTATCCTCTTGACAAAGAATCAGGTTCTTGTATCCGATTGATGAAGAAACCAAGAAAGAGATTTGAGAGAGATATCAAATTTGGAAGGTAGGAATTTTCTTTTTAGTGAGAGAGAGGTGAGAATTTCTTTTTTTTTTTCAATAAAGAGAGAAATAAATTTTTTACCAAAAATTTCAAAAGTTTTTAAAACTCAATTTTTAAAACTCTTTTATAAAGAAATTACATGCAAAATGCATGTAATTACTTGACCATGGCTAACACCTCACAAAGCACTTATTTTTAATGGACTTGGTGTCATTATTATGAGCTTCCACTTCGCTCACTAAGAGTTAGTTGAATTATCTAACAAAATGTTCAATTTTTCCATTAACTTTAGTCAAGGTCAAAATGGTTATTTGACCATTCTAATCAAGGTCAAACTTTGACTTTTTAAGTCAAAAGTCAATATTTTGACATTTCACCATTTTGACCTCCTTGGCTAATTTCGACCTCTCGAACATGAATCCACATTTATTTTCTTAAAATTCAAATTACATTTGAATCTATAGCCGATCAAAGTTTGACTTTTCAAAGTCAAAAGTCAACATTTTGACTTTTTACCTTTGACCAATTTCATTATTTTCGAGCTTCCAAGTATGAATCTATATTCATATTTTTTACATTTAAATCATATTTAAACATAAAGCTCTATCTCACAACCAACGAGTATCATATATATTTGTCAGTTTCTCTCTCCTCACATAATTCAAACAATTTGAATCAATCCATCATACTATTCTAAGTTTATTCCATATGAGCTAGCAGGGGAACTCAATTGACCTATAAATCATGGGCTCCAATGATCCAAGATTAAATGGTTAAATCTTTTTAGACAAATTTAATCAACATTTGTTAACTAACGGGTCATTCCACTAAAGTCTCGTAGTTGGACTCCTCTCACTAATAACATGTACAAATACTCGTTATTGTAGTCCCTTTTATTGGAATAATGAGGCCGAAACGCATAAGAAGAGGATCAAAATGCGTGACTTATATTGTAAATTCATAAGTACTTAGAAATACATGTTACATAAGCACCATGCCTGTTTTACACGATTAAATGTCTAAATGCAGGATAAGTACGAAGGAAAAATACAGTGAATCGTAGGAGACATCTCGCACAAAGGTCATGCAATGGGAACTGGCTTAGCAAATAACATTTTCGGGCAAGGAACTATATCATCGTGCAAGGAGGGCTTACTAGAAGACAAGAATATTAGATGGGTTAATGTGACTATACAAGGTCGTAAGCAGTGCTGATAATCTTAGAAAAACAGTAGTTTCACACCAAAAGTTGTCTATAAAAAGACTTCATCTCCACCAAGAGGAGGAGGTATGAATGGACCCAAAAGAGGCCTACATAGGACCAGTGGACGACTGTAGGGGATAAAGACTTGAGAAGGTCAATCCCTAGAGAGGGAAAGTGGCAAAAAGGAATAGTTATTCCACCGTCTGTAAAGTTTTCTTCTTCTTATTCGATCAGTTGTAAAAGCAGAAGCTCAGCATTTGAGTATGGAAGAATCCATACTTTTGTTGCCCCCTAACTTGTAATATTTTTTCACTCTTCTTTCTCTCTATTTTTGCACTTCGTTGTAATATATGTTATTTATATTGTACAATGGTCAAAGGCCTACATTCTTTATATGTTATTGCATGTTTATACCTTTTCAATCCATCATTTCTTGACTTTTCACTTGTCAATGTGTTGTTCGTACTTATATTTGTGATAAGTTCTTGATAAGAAGTCTAGTTTATAAATCTTGTTGCATTAGTTGATCTATATTCATCACTTGGCCAGTGTTAATCACCAACTACCCAAGAGGGCAAGTAGCAAGGTTAAGGCTAATGCGTGCAAGCAGAAGTTTAGCAACAAACTCCACCTTAGTGAGATAACTTTCAACATTTATATCCCGAAAGGCGAACAAGTGCAAACATTAGGCACTGAGAGGTTGTTGTCCTTAAACGAGAAGTTCTATAAGTTTTATAAGTGAAGTTTCCTAGATATATCTCACCTAATCAAGCACAGTCATTTGCATCCAAAAGGTGAGCAAGTGTGGCATCTAAACACTTTGAGAGAACGTGGTCTTAATAATGGGTTGATTATGCAAGTTATATCACATCAAAGCTCTTGCATTGCTTAATCGCCTAATAATGTGTAGACCTTCATGCACCATTTTCTCGCATACAAGTTAGTTCGTAATTCCATCTTAAATCCATTTACTTTCCTTTACAAATTCTCTCGACGTACATAAGTAGTTTTTATTCCTGGTTCTGATTCTTTTATACTTTATTTAATTAATTCTTTTATACTGCCCAGATGCTAAAGTAATGTCTAGAACTAATGTCTTGAATCAAGTCCCTGTGTTCAACCCTAGATCATCCAAGTAAACCTACTACTTCGCTTACACTTGGGAAGCAGTAAGAAAACTTATACTCAATGAGAATTCAGTGGTTATGCGATGAAAAGGTACATAGTGAGTAATTCACATACAGTCATCATGACCCATGACCTATTACATAGTTTACAATAACAAACCACTCATCCATTACATTGAGGAATCAAACTCCAACCACTATTGTAGATATATTTGTGTCCATCTGATATAACCATGGTCAGTAAGTTAATATTTTATAAGTTGTTTGTAAGCTTGATTGGGTCAAAATATCGTTTTGCCCCTAAGACTACATCTTGCCCCTTAAGTCACACTGATCCACTGTTGGTTTAAGGTCCAACCTATAAACTGAATCCCTCTCAAGCCAATAAGAAGAGGGGCTCCTTGTTCAAAACTTGAATTCAGTCCTTAAAGGAACAACCTATCTACTAACTCTAAAGTGAATTCCATCTTACATCCTATGTCCACAGCTATCAATTTGGTCTTACCCCTGAAATGGGAGGCTTATTGGATCAGTGCTAAAGAGCTGACCTTACCTATGCAAATCTAAGAATAATCTCGTGTAAAGAAGAGTTTATAGTTAGCTCAGGATTAAAATTAAGTTACCTAGGTCATCAATAACCGAAATAATCAGCTTTAAATCGTAAATGGTGTTATGATGTAAAAATGACTATTTCATGGTTTAGTCTAATGTAAACTCTTTACATAGGATGCCCCCATTTTCATGTCTCTACATGAACAATTCAGGATCATATTATTTGTACTAACTACAAAGCAGTTCGTAGTTCATTTTCCTTCTTTTCTCATAAATTCCAACCTTTATTCATATATTATAGACCGTTTTAGGTATTATACTCAAACTTCATCCACGTTTATATCTCCTACATAAAGTTTAAGTTTACTCAAAATAGCTTCGGCACCTTAGTTTATTAGATTTAAAATTATAGTATTCAATTTTTTAATAACGGCTTTATTGAAAAAAATATAATTACAAACTACAAGTTTTAGGACATAAATTTCAACATTGTTGCTAATAATAATATTTTTTGACACATTTTTTATGTGTCGCTATAAACGAACTTTTACTGACAAAAATTACTTGCGCTTTACTAAAACTTTGCCACTGAATAATGAATTTCTTGCAGTAAAGAAACTAAGTTTAGAAAAAAGGCTACCATAACTGCAGGATAGTTAGAACAAATCTCAACCACAAATTACTTCAATCTCTTACAATCTAACTAACACTTCCAACAAAAAAAACATAATAACAAATTAAAAACTATGGTTAAACTAAAGGCCTCCCTCTAGTTCATTATAGCCCCCTCAAATTCATTATCATTACAACCCCTCTCTAATTTTAAAATCATTGTAGCTCCCCCTCAAATTTTAAAATCGTTAAAGCCTCCCTCCCTAAAATTTTAAAATCATTACACCCCCTTGTGAAACACCAAAATTTCTTAAACCCTTGGAAATTATTAAGTTGGTCAAGGATAGGAGAAAATGAAATTTATGAGAAAAGAAGGAAAAAAATACTTAGAATTTAGGTTTAGAATTGAGAATAAGAGAAAAGTTGAAAATTTTGGCTAAGTGTCAAAAAGTTGGTTATCAGATGTTTAGAGGTTGTAGTATGGACGACAAATGAAAGCTTGCTAGGCGTTTGAGGCTTGACATTGGACGGCCAAGCTAGGCGAGATAACCTCCAAAGTGGTTATCTTGGTGATTGGTTTGTTAGGCAAGGAAGGAAGGTGCCATGCAAGGAAGGCTTGCGGCCAAGTGTTTAGAAGTTATAATGTGAGGAAGACATGGACATGTCACGCGAGGAAATCTTGCACGGCATTTTGACATGGCTATTGAGAGATTAGTTAGGAAAAGAAGGTTGTCACTTGAGTTGGCTTTGCAAGAAGGCTTAAGAGGTTGTGTGGGAGAGAAGAAAGGCTATCATAGAGGGATTAAAAGGTTAGCTATGCGTTTTGGATATGCATGTAGCAAGCTTAAAGCAATCGGTTTAAAGTTAATCTAAGTGTCTTAATATCATTAACATGCATTTTGAGGTGGAAAGGTAGTAGGAGGTGTCTTAAGGAGGATTAAGGGTGGATTTAGGCAAGGAGGAGGTGTCAAGATAATTTCATGCAAGAGACTCTATAAATAGGCCAACTTCAATATTAAATTTCTCATAACTTACTCTTGAAAAATCACTCTAATTAGTCTTAAAAGTTTAGAAATTGAGCCAAGTTTGTGAGAAATGGATGCTGTCTGTTTTGGATTCAAGGAAGTTTGTGTTTTGATCAAGGGAAGGCGAGAAGATAATTTCTTGGGTGAATTTGAGCAGGGTGCACTCCAAGTGGGCTATAGGTCTTGTATTTTGAAGTTTGATTCTAAACTTTTGAGGTAAGAAAGTTAACTCATTTTAGAGAAACTTTATTGAAGAAAGTTTTATCAAAAGAATTATGGATTTTCAGTTATGATTTCTCAAAAATGGGTCATGATTCTGGAAGTTAAACAATGTTTGGTTAGTGGTCATGAGTCATGCATGTATGCACGAGATAGGCGTTCGTTTTGGGTCATAGAAGTTATTTGGATTTGATTGTATGCACATGACAAGATTATGGCACAACCAATTGACAAGGCATTCGCTCAGGTTACACGAATGACCCTGCGTTCGACGTTAGTGCAGCACATGGTGTACAAGAAGCACCAACGCGTGCGCCATGCATGCGATGGGGCACTAGGTAGGCGACTAGCACGGGCGCAACAAACCCTTGTAAGGTTAGCACGTGGCATATGCCCCATTTCAATGAGGTTAGCACACGACAGGCCCCAAGGCTATCCGAGTGCGGTCAGCCCCTGCACCATGTCAATGGGCTTCGATGAGCTATTTTTGAGTTGTTTTGGGATGTTTTAATATTTTTGGGAATTTTAAAGAAACTTTTGGATATTTTCATGTTTAAAGGATTAATTAAGGATAAATTATAAATTTTTCAAGATAAGGAGGATTAGGAAGAATTCCCAAGACCAAGGCTATATTCAAGTGATTGTGGGTAACATTATGATTTCTAAAGAATTTATTGAACATGTTTTCATGCTATAAAAGCAATAGCTTATGAGTAACACATTGATTTCTATATGATATTATTAAATATGTTTCCAAACTTTTACAAGCATTAGCTCGTAAAATGATTTGCTAAACATGATCTCAAGTTCTTATACAAGCTATACTATTAATAAATGTTTACTGAAATGATATTTCCAAGCTCTATTATGATTTCATGATTCAAGGAAATATTTCAATATTTTATCCATGCCCGAATATTCCATAAGACCTATTGTATACATGTGGTTAACTCCATATTAATGGTACAGTTGACGAACCTATTTTTAACTATGGGCCATCAAGAAGGGTATATTATTATGCCTTAAAGGAAGAGGGTTAGCTACCCATAGACTGTCCTGTCTTCGGACGAAGGGGTAAATACTGCTCGTGGCTATGGAGGAATATATTCAAAAAGCTATGCAATGTTTCAAGTTTCATGTTATGACTGTTTACTGATAAATGTATTTAAGCTTCAGTTTTATGCTAAAATGTTTATGAAGACCTGTTTTATAAAATCGTTTCTCACTAAATCTTTTGACTTACCATTTGAAAAATGTTTTCTCACTTTTCAGGTACAGATTGTGGATCTCCGCGTGCTAAACATACTGCTATCAAGCCAACTTAGTTTTCATTATGCAAGGACATTGTTTGCTTCAAAATAGTTATGTGATTGTTCAAATACTTATATCTACATGTTTTGTTCATGATCCATGATATTTTAAAAAAAAAAAACTTTCATATAGGCTACACTACAAATTTCAAAGTATAATTTAAATGTTCATGTTAATAAAAGACTTCGTTGTTTAAAAGTTTTGCATATGTTCATGTCATGTGTCAGTTGGAGTTGTTTCGAAGGTGAACGGCGTCAGGTGTGACACCCCCCCCAAATTCATTATCACAGCTCCCCTTAAATTGACTATCATTAAAGCCTCAAAACCTAAATAAACATTTCAAAATCTAAATCCTAAAACTATTCCAAAATCTAAATCTAAAAACTATTTCTTTAACTTAAAAAAAACAAAACAATAACCAACACTTATCGGAATGACGAGCGATAATGACAGACGACTACGAGTGGTGGAAATGGACGGTGAGCAGCGACCTATTCTTCTCTCGATCTCTCTGTCTTTCTATTTTGCTTTCTCTTTCAGATTTGTGATTTGCAAATCTAAAAAAGGGTTTTATAGGAGATCTTCTGATGCACAACAAAAACGTCCGAAGATTCCTGCTATTCCTAACGTCATAAGTAACTTGTTGATATTGGTTCCCATATGCCCAATGTGTTACTTATGGTGTTGAGAATAGTTCTCCTTCTATTGACATTCTCTGCATGGCGTCGAGCAAAAGCCAACTAATAATTTAATTATTTCCTTTCTCCAATGCCTTAAATGTCCACATCGGGACTAGCCGCCTCATTTTTTACGTGTACATCCATGACGTCGAAGAAAAGGAAATTATTTTTTAATTCTCCTTTTTCCTGACGTGTTGAATGTGAATGTCGAGAGATGTTCATTTAAATGAGATTTGAATGAAATATAAATTATATTAATATAAATCTATAAGATCTTAGAGAGATATTCATTCAAATAAGATTTGAATGAAATGTTAATTAAATATGATTTAATTAATTATTAACTAATTGATTAATTGTTAATTAATTATTAGATTTGATAATAGAATCTCATGATTCTCTCCAACTCCCTTCTCTATTCTAAGAAGGAAAGAGAGTTATAAATATCTAGAAGAAAACAGATTTCTTTGAACGAATTTATCAGAAGAAAAAAAACCAAAGTTTTTGCTCTCTACAAAAAGAAAATAGTTTCTCTCAAATATCTCTAAACTTTTTCTCATTCCAATTGGTTCCCAGAAATCAATCTCATCCTAGAGGATAGTGGGGTCTCCGACGGGTGATGTCCCAAATTCAGTGGTTTATAGATTCAGAGACGTCATCGAAAGTAAGTTCTTTGCAATTTTTAAATTAAAAGCATGCTTAGTTTTTATTTAGAATTTTGATTCTAAATTTTTGTCAATGTACTAGTATTTTTTTATTCTCAAATTAAATTGAGTAATGATTCTTTAAAATATTCAGTTGTTATAGGACTTTTATCCCTTCACCAAAATCATGTTAGTTGGTATTTTATTTCTTCCTATGATAGTTGGTATTTTATTTCTTCTATGATCACTAAACTAGTGTTTCTGCCAGATGTAGTTGTTTTAAAATTGAAAATATTGATTTGTTTTTTTTTTCATGAATACTATCAAAATCATGTTAGTTAGTACTTTATTTCTTCAATCAAATGAACATCCAATTATAGACCTCAAACCAATATTGATAGACAACATAATTTAATTAATATTATTCAGTCAAATGAACATGTTTTGGTTTAAAAGTCTTTCTAAACACAATTAATGCAATGATTTTTTAATTTTAATTCTTTTTCACCATTGTATAAATTAATGGTACTGAACTTATTATACACACACAAATATATATTTATGTACACACTGCTATATTTTTAGAATAGTTTAATTGAATTTAATAAGAAACATTGAGAAATAAATTAGTGAGTTCTTACTGAAACAAAAAGAGCATTAAAAAAAAGATTGATAAAGTAATCTACATTATATTTAAACAATGTTATTACTTAAAATTACACAAAGGTAAACACACATAAACATTATGATCTAATAATCACAGTGTAACTATTATTGCAAATATATAAGAAAATAAAAATATATAAGAAAATAAAATTTCAAGTATATATATAATCAACACAATAAAATTCATAAGAAAACAAATTTCATAAGTACTTTCCACATAAAATTCATAAATATTCCAAACAAAAAACACTAGTTGAAAGTGCAAAAGAAAAAAAAAATATTCAAGCTCAAAGAGGTATTGGATTTGTACGTGCTCTTGAACTGTATTTGATTTGATGAATAAGATGGGACATGGTCAAACATCAATAGAAATATCATCAGAGTAGGTATCATAAAGAAAGAACAATAACCACAACACATCTTTTTCTTCTACAATAGAAATAATATTAAGTTTGCTACAACCATCATGATATAATGTAAGTCGAGAAATTAAAATTTTGAAAGAGGAAAAAAGTTTAGATTGAATTAGATAAACAAGTTGATTGAAAGATATATTCAAAGGGACATACACTCCAATCAAAATGGAAGTTATCATAACAGTTATTAATTTTCTTTCATCTACCATTAAACAATCCTACTCTTAAATGTTTAGTTTCATGACAATAGATTGTTCAATAGAGTGGAGGAAGAAAGATTAAATATGAGTTAAAAATTCAAATTTGAAAAATAAATTAATATCTAATACAAAAACTAAATTTAATTTCCAAATTATCAAGGATTGAAATTCTGTCAATTAAGGTTGTTTTGAAATGAAAACAAGCATTGAGATTCTGCCAACCAAATGTAATAATATATGGTTACTTTAAAATTATAAAAAAAAAAGTGAATAAAGTTGTTAAAATCTTCAACCAAATTGTTAAATCTTGAGATATTAGGAATAGGTTATGATTGAGGTTGGATACGTTATTAACACATCTGTCTAATTACATATAAGTGCATAATATAGATTAATTACATTGGAGAGATTTCTGATAAGAGTGCATATATTGAAATACTTATAGTTTACAAATATGGATATTTTCGTATTTTATAAAATACCATGCATGTGCCACACGTGCCCATTATGCAAAACAAAAATCGATTTTGCCATTTCCTAAAATAACTCTTGAAAACAATGCTAAATCTCTAATTATTCCATTAATCGGGCAAAGAAGGGTAACAATGTGTAAATTTCACATTGGAAAATATTTATGGGTTACCAAAAAATTAGATTCGTAATACCAACTGGCCCAGTTCTTCTTCAGCAAATTTTCACTCTTCCATTCGACGACTGTGCACGACTTCATTCCATGGTTCAGAAGACTGTCGTCCATTCCATTCCTTAGTGCGATATGACGAAAATCATCAATCCTCCTATGTTCCATACCTGAATCTCTAGTTGAAGTCGAAGAGCCTCAAGAGATTGAGAGAAGGAAACATATTGTGTTCGATAATTTGCTAAGGTATTCAAATAACCCGACAACTCGAATAAATAAATAAATATTTAGATAAAAGACCTAAACCTAGAAAATTTCACAAATGCCCTAAATTATTTTTTATTTTCTCGATTAGGTTTTCATATATTTTTACAACAATTATAACCTTATCATATTTACTAATTATATATAATTTTTAAAATTAAATTCAAATTAATTCTTGTGTAGATTATACTCAATTTATTATGTAAATGATAACTTTCTTATTTGGTCTGTTAATTATGTATAAATTTATTACGAAAATTAGTTATAAATATTTTATTAATTCAATATAAAATGAAATCTTTTCTAATATGGAATAATTTAATAATTAAATATAACATTATCTCATTATTTTCATCACCCGTGAACATACTGTGAAAATAATTCCAATCATTTGTGCTTTCTTCTTCCGTTTCGTAGCATATTTTTCGGTCATGTTTCTTCTATTTTGTTTAATTTTCTATTATTCAATTCATCTTCCTGCATGTTCAACATAGAATTTTTACTAAATATCCCGTCATTCGTATATACTATGATATACAACTGAATAATAAATTCATGTTTTGTGATTTGTCACATATATACGACATATATTCAATAATACATACACATTCTTTTTCATGTTCTGAGATTTTTTCTTACTGCGTATTTATACCAATATATACATATATTATATATCCATTCGGTATTTTTTTTTATTTCTTACATATATACTACTGAATAATTTATTTATGTTTCGTGATTTGTTGCATATATACTACTACATATATTCAACAATACATACACACACTATTTTTAATGTTTTGTGATTTTTTTTACTACATTTATATACCATTATATACACAGATTATGTATCCTATTAGTATTTTTTTTAATTCTTACATATATACTACGATATAATACATATATTTTATGTGATTTGTTTCATATATACTATTTCATATATCAATAATACATAAATGGTGTTATCTTCAATATACTCACTATACCCTAATGTATTTCGAATATGAAATATAAATTTTTACTAACCTTAAATTTTTGCCAAATTTTTTTTTAAATCACTATACGAGTTGGCCGCTGATGTTCTTCTTCTTCACCGCTTATACTTCACTCAATCTTCTATCATTCAGTGTCTTTTTATGAAGAAAATGGAATCAATATTCAACGTATTCAAAGAAGAGAACTTTTACCTTTTTTTTTAATTTCCTAAATCATAATCACCTCTCCTTGTCGATCCACCTTGTATAAACAAATTGATATAAGAAATTTTCGTTCATAAAATGTACATCGTATTATTCAATATATATTATATTTAGGTTGAATATATGAAAAACAATGAAAAACGAAAAAAAGAATGAACGGAGAGAGAGATTAAAAAGTGAGAGGGAGATCGAGAAGGAAGAACTTTTTAACAAAATCACCAAAATAAAAATAATTAATGGATAATTTTTATTATAATATTATCATAATAGAATTAATCACTTACTATCAATTTTTAATATAATATTACTATAATAGAATTAATCACTTACCATATTTACATAGGATATCTAATAAATGCAAATATTAATAATGGTCCACTTTTATTTCTTATTTTTCTATTTTTTAATATATTATTAATAATAAAAATGGGTAGATTGGTCATTTGAGTCTTGTATTGTCCAAAATATTAGTCAATTTCTAAAAATTTAAAAATTTTGGATGAATCTTGTAATATAATATACTATTTTAGCCCATCCTAGTGAAGGAACCCTAACAACCCAACCCAATCCAAATTTGAATTGTTGGGTTGGATTGCATTAGATCTTATTTGCGTTGTCAATTTGATCAACATGTGGTCAATAAAATCTTTTCAATCCAACCAAACTCAACCCATTTACACCACTATATTTGCAGATGGATAAAAAAATTCGAAAGGAAGAAGTAAGTTCTCATTCAAATATAGAGCTCGGATGAAAAATGAAAAAAGAAAAATGGTTTCGCAAGGCCGTTGAGAAATTTCCACATTCGAGGTAGAAAATGATCGTTTGTAGCCTCCGTTCCCGCCTTCTTCCTCTTCTTCACTCTGTTCTACACTCATCTTCTTCCAGGTCACTCTCTTCTCCCCAAAACTTTTTAATCAAATTAACTCACTTTTCATGTTTGTCGCTTCTACTTGCATATTGAATTTTTGTTTCCATGTCGAACACAATACTTTCTAACAGAAAAAAGAAATAAGAAACCTGACCAGTTGCCTTTCTTGCGTTCTTTAGATTGCTAATCGTTTCGGAAGATGCTGCAAGAAGTTTAAGAACGTGGGTTGATTGTGGGTTTCGTCCAAATTTCCAAGACAAGTGTTTTGGTGGCTTAAATTTTGCACCTTTCATTTTATACTTTTCTGAACTTGTTGGCTTTGTCGTTGA
>JBBPDI010000023.1:15198137-15222226 GCA_037974545.1 Cucumis variabilis
AATAACACTTGTTGAGATTTGGCAAGCTTATCACTTGCATATGATATGCAAGTGACTTATTGCATGCAAGACACTTATTCCACTTAGAATGCCAAGTGGTGAGATAGGGAAGCTCTTGCACGTATTTTGCTTGTAAACAAGTTTTATACAAAAGTGAAATGACTCTTGGATTTGAAATTTAAAAAAAAAGTTAAAAAAAATTAATTTTGTAATTGAGAATTACAAAGATAAAAAACCAAGAACTCTTTTTTATTTTTTGGTTTCTCTCATCATCAAAATCAGAAATAAAAAAAAAAAGGAAAACCAAAAGGTTAGGTTATTCCTAATACTTTTGATCTCTCTTTAATTTTCTCCACCATTTTTTATTCCCATAACTCAATTCCAAATCCGAAAAATAGCGGGTCAACGCTAGTGGTAGTCCCATCTTTAATTTTTTGAAGAGATCGTGAAAAGCATGTGAGGACACTATAAGAATAGAAAAGCATCAAAGGTGAAGTTTTTTCTTTTAACTTTATCTTTGTTGTTTTAAATTTTTATGCGTTTTAATCACTAAACTTGTTTAGTTACAATTAGAGTAAAAAGTTTTATCCTAATTCCACTGCGCATGTTTATCGTTTCCATCAGAAACTTCAGAATGGAGACTGCAAGCCCTTTCAAACAAATACAGGAAATAACTAGCGAGGACCTAACAATAAGAACACAACTAGTCATCCCTTCAGTTATTTCATATGTAAAGGGCCTCATCTTGCTAGAGAGTGTCCCAATCGAACTGCCTTTAACGCTTTTCAAGCCACGTTACCCTCATACTAAGATTGTAAATTGAGTCAAATCGAAGGAGAAGTTGGCCAGATAGGAGAGGGCAAAAATCCTAGAATAGGGACCCTGAAATTTTTGTCATCTCTCTAGAGAAAGGTAAGGGAGACAGTAGAAGCCAAACGGCTGAATCTTCGTTGAGAGAAAGACATGAAAAAGATGAAGTCCGTCAATTTGGCTACCTTACCTATTGTCAGGTTGGTAAAACGAACGATGATAAGGTTGGAAGCATGGAACGAACTCATATACTTGGTGGTCGTTAAAATAGATGACTTTGATGTAGTACTGGAAATTGAACTTTTGCTCGAACATCAGGTTATACCAATTCTGCTAGCCAAATATTTAGTCATTACTTTATCTACATACACTGTTGTACAATTAGATATTTGCCAGCCTGACGGGGTAAATATGATTTTGGCCATGCAACTTAAGAAATGCCTTGCTCGAGACGAACCAACGTTTATGGCTATTTCACTGGAGTCGTTGTAAAGTCAAGGAGAAATAGTCCCCAAAGATATTCTGAATGTCTTAGAGACGAACATAGATGTGATGCCAGATAGTCTGCCTAAATGGCTGCCTCCGCCAAGAATGATTGATCATTTGATCGAATTACTACCAGGGGCAAAACCGCCTGTGAAAAATGCTTATCGTGTGGTGCCATCGGAGTTGACTGATCTTTAGAAATAGTTAGATGAGTTATTGAATATAAGATTTATTAGACTTGCAAAAGCTTCGTATGGAGCCCCAGTCTTTTTCCAAAAGAAGAAAGATGAAAATTTACAGTTGTACATCGACTATCGTGCCCTGAAATAGATAACAGTTCGTAACAGATACCCGCTTCCCATAATCATTGACTTGTTTAATTGAGTACATGGGGTAAAATATTTTTCAAAGCTAGACCTGTGGTCGGGTTATTATCAAGGAAGAATTGCTAAAGGAGATGAGCCTAAAATGACCTGTGTCACGAGGTATGGGGCGTTTGAATTCCTTGTTATGCCATTTGGCCTTAGCAATGTGCCTGCAACTTTTTATACGTTAATGGACCAGGTCTTCCACAAATACCCAGACAAGTTTGTCATGGTCTATCTAGATGATATAGTTGTCTATAGCTCCTCGATGGATGAACACAATCGATAAATTTTCTGGTTGCCAAGTATGTCAAGAGGGAAAAGTGTTCCTTTGTACAACCACAAATAAATTTTCTGGGTCATGTGATTAAGTGTGGCCAAATTGGCATGGAGGAGGAAAGGTTGCCACGATACATGATTGGGGAGTACCAAAGTAAGTCACAGACTTGCGGTCCTTTCTCGAATTAGCTAACTATTTCTAGTGATTTACGGAAGTGTTCTCTAAAAGAGCAAGTCTGTTGACCAAGTTATTGAAAAAATACACGCCATGGAGTTGGACCCTCGAATGTCATGTTGCCTTCGATGAGTTGAAGCAAGCTATGATAATGAGCCAGTTCTTGGGATCACCGATGTGACCCAACTGTTTGAAGTTGAGATCGACGCATCTGATTATGCGTTGGGCAGTGTTCTCCTGCAGAATGGACACCCATTGCTTATGAAAGCATAAAGCTCAATGCCATAAAAAGGAGGCACACGTTGTCTAAAAAGGAGATGCTTGTTGTGGTACATTGTCTGAAGGCCTAGAGACAATATTTACAAGGGTCAACTTTTGTTGTGAAGACAAACAACAGTGCTACATGTCATTTCTTTAACCAACCAAAATTGACTTCAAAACTAACAAGGTGGCAAGAATTCCTAGCTAAGTTTGATTTTGAGTTTGAGCAGAAGAAAAGGGTGAGCAATCGAGCAACCGATACGCTTAGTTAAAGAAACAAACATGCAGCTCTGTGCATGTTAGTGCACCTTCACGTGAGCCAGATTAATGGCTCATCGTGCGATGTCTTGAGAGAATTCCTATAGAGAGACTCTATCACTCAGAATGTCATGAACTTGCCTCAAGCAGGTAAAACAAGGTTGTTTTGGGTTGAAGATGGCCTGTTAGTACCAAAGGGGAAGCATTTGTATGTCTCTAGAGGAGGGACCTGAGGAAGAAACTATTATACAAGTGTCATGACACTCTGTGGGCCAGCCACCCCAGATGGCAAAGAACATAGACCTTACTAAAGAAAGACTACTTTTGGCCCAATATGAGAGACGATGTCATGTCATACAAGAAGACATGTTTCATTTGTCAACAAGATAAAATCGAAAAAGCAAAAATTATTGAGCTTCTCGAACCTCTGCCAATTCTAACCAAACCATTGGAGAGTATGTCTATGGACTTCATCACCCATCTCCCTAAAGTAGGTGATTATGAGACCATCTTGGTCATGATAGATCGATTTTCAAAATATGCCATTTTTTCCCATTACCAAGCTCTGTTCACCCGAAATGACAACCCAGTTTTTCTTGAAACATATTGTGAAGTTATAGGATGTACCATAAGCATCGTGAGTGACCAAGATGGTAGGTTTACTGGCACTTTTTGGATAGAATTATTCACTTTCTTGGGGACAAGTCTGAATGTGTCCTCAAGTTACCATCCTCAGACAGACGGTTATACCAAGTGGTTCAACTGTATGCTGGAAGAATTTCTGTGCCATTTTGGTTAATGCAAGGCACAAGAATGCTTTAATGCTCAGACGAGCTCGTCAATTGGGAAAAGTCTGTTTGAGATTGTTTGTGGTAGGCAACATGTATTGCATACCTCGTTGATCACCCTTATGTAGGGAAGAATCCCCAGGCTCACAACTTTACCAGGAAATTGAGATAGATAACGGACATTGCTCCAACCTATCTGAAGAAAGCCTCGAAGCGGATGAAGAAGTGGACAGATAAGAAGCACCACCATCTTGAATTTTAGGGGGAGATCAGGTGCTCATTAAACTTCAACTGGAACAAATTCGATTTTGGAGATGCAAAAATCAACACCTTATGAGGAAATACGAGGGACCAGGGTAGGAAGTACATCAGAGTGGCTTTGCCCACATTGATGAAAATTCACCCAGTAATTCATGTGAGCAGTTTGAAGCCCTACCATCAAGATCTTGATGACATGTAGCGTAATGTCATAATCCAACCAACAATCAACCTCAGTCAGAATAAGGATAAAGAAGTTAAATAAATCCAGGCTGAACAAGTGAAGAAGGGGCAAAGGCCTACAAGAAGGATTCACCAGTACTTGGTGAAGTGGAAGAACTTTTCTATGGAAGAAACTAGTTGGGAACATGTCGAAGACCTAGAAGCTTGAACGTAGAAGATAGAGGAGTTCAAGCTTTACCAATTGATAGGGACGTCAACTATTTAAGTGGGGGAGAATGTAACGATCATACATGTCCAAGGCGTGTTTGCCTATGGCCGTATGCTAAAATACCACCAATTTATCTTGCCTTTATGTCTTATATATAGTTTAGCTAGTTGCTTTCCTTTTTAAGTCAGAAAGCTTGGGTGTGACATTTCAACATTTTCATATGCAAGCCTACTAGAGCTGAAAATCTTCAAAATGTACTATAGAGGAGGCATAGTAGTTGAATCCCCGATCAAGCTTTGTTGCACTCTTTACGATCTAAGCTTTTTGTTGCAATTGATAGTCTTCAATGCTTGTTTTTACAACGATTTCAATAAATTTATTTCTCTATCACATTTTCTAAAACATTTTCCCAAAAATGTAACGGGACGTTGAATCATACACTGAGTTTGTAAATTTTGGATTTTGATCGACTGACTCGTTAACTGAGTCGAACAAGTGCCTCATAATCACTCGTCCCAAGTTTGAAAGGTTACAATTATGACAAGGAGTAGTTAAATGAAATGTGAAAGGTGCAAAGAATATTACTCAGATTTTTGGTGAATCTTTAGCCTACTTTCTATAGAGGGATTGGTAAAAAAAGCTTGGTCCTTCGCTTAATGAATAAGGGGATGATGTTGGGAAAACACAACTTTTTTCCTTTTGGATGAATTTGAACCTCTCGTCTGAAATGACTTTATCAAGCTTAACTTCTTTCTGACTTTGAAATCTGGATCTTGATTTTTCACTGAGGTGGTCCTAGTTGTCAACTCATCTGAAGCTTGATTTTTTAGTTCTTTCTATTTTTGTTTATGTCGTTGTTGATGTTTTAGTTTCTTTATTGATGAGAAATCTTGCATCATTTAGCTAGACAAACCTGATTTCATTGACTTTGGCTGATTGATGTTCTTGGTTGGCTTTATCTTTCTGGCTTCTTTTCTTCCTTTGCATTTCCTCAAAGGCTTAAAAAGAAGTGAATCTATTTGGAAATGACTCCACTAAGCCCAACCCTTTCTTTTCTAGGCAAGAAAGCCCTAGAAATCAGTCTAGTCGAAAGGGATTAGTGGACAAGAGTGACAGAAATGGAATAGCTTATATATAGAAACAATTTCCCGTTTGCCTTGTTTTTCTTCTTTAAAGAGTGTAAAGAGCTTGGTAGGGTACTCTCTGGATTCTGCGCTTATTCCTCCTACTTGGGATGCCATGCTAATTTATCGATTTTGAACTTAATAAGGATAAAAAGTCAAGAGATCCATCCCAGGGGTGTATAAAAAAGTCACACCACTCACTAATCAAATGCTACCCACATTCAGACTTTTAAAGCGCTGAGTCGTGAACAGGAAAACCACTGAATTCTTTCCTTTTAAAAAATGGGCTTAGTCTTCTTTCGTAGAAAAATCAAGCTTCAGATGAGTTGACTCGACCACATATATAAGAAAGAGAAGGGCATAACGAGAAGACTAGGCATTGAACTGATAGTTATCGATAATCTCTTGCCACTCTATTTTTTCACTTTTGAGGAAGGGAGAATCATCCATCAGAGTTGTGTTGTGTCAGTCATTGTAAACCCGATACTTTTTTGGTCTATTCTAATTTAATTTATTCTTTTTATGTGAAAGGAATAAGAGGAAAAGGGAAATTAAGTATACATGTATATGTAAACATATAATATATTATTGGTAATTATTAATTAAGTAAAGACAAAAGAAAAGAAAGGAGAAAGGAGAAACGAGGTGAATTTTGTCATGTTATAACCCATTCACCTCCAAATTCTTTTCATTCCTTCCTTTCTCATTTTCTTTACCATTTATGCACCAAAATTTCAGAGTCTTCAAAGGGAAGAAGGTTGAGAGAGAAAGAAGAAGAAGCTCAAGAATTTTTGGTTGAAGAACACAAAGAGTTTGCAAGATCAATTTCTCTACAGTTCACTAACCACATCTCTGGTTTTTTATTCATTCTGAGCTACACAAACAGAATTAAGAGGTGAGGTTTGCATTTAATGAAATCTATTTTATTTTCAAACAAACTTTATGAAGAAATCTTGATCATATTCTGATGTTCATTGGGTGAGTTTTGACAAAGAACACAGGGCAGGTGATTTTCTCGCAAAATCAGAAGACTTCTAGTGTTTTCTGCATTTCAGAGTGTACTGATGGAGTTAGGATCTCTATTTAGTATGGTTGGAAAGATTATTCAATTTAATACAACTTTTATGAATAAACCATGAATCAAAAAGGACTAAAAATAAGTTAAATTGCAGGGACAAGTTAAAGGAATTATTGTTTACTCAATTTTGGAGTGGTTCAGTTTTGAGGGATACCTGAGATTATACACAAGGAATCAGATCTAGATGTCTTGAGGTAAGTTTTAGAGGACCTGAAAATGAAGTTTTTTATATAAAGAAATCTAATTTTAGTTAAGTATTGAAAGAGTTATGATTATTTGAATTATGTGCTATGAATTTGGAAATTCTGAGTAAAGTGTAGAGTATAGATTATTATTTTTAAGGATAGACTTCTTTAGCAATATCCTTAGTGAGATATGTCAAGAATGATATTTGAAGATTATAATATTTAAGTTTCTAATACTTGGTTATGGTTGTTTGACAGGCCAAGAGAAAATAGGTAGGATTTACACATCGAAAAACTAGTCTTAAGACAGTGAGTGACCAAAACTAGTTTTGAAATCAAATTTTTGTTTTATCCTAATTATTAATTATGATTGACTAATATACACGTTTATTTACAAGCTTTAAAAATTATTTGAATTCCATGATTAATTTAAAGCATGAGTTATCAAGTTTTGTTTTAAGAACTACAGCTTGTCACGAATAATTTAAGTAAGCTTGAGCTTTACGAAAGATAAGGATAGCAAGCATGTTTTAATGTTTTCGTATGATTTTTCTAATGTTTCTTTTAACTACATGACTGAGGTATTGAGCCCGAGGCTATATGGTACCATGTGCACACAGGTCAGATTCCATTGTTGATGTTAAGTGTACTCTGTAACAATGATGTTATGGTGAGTGCTGGGCGGGCCCCACTATGACAAAGACGATGGGAGTGCTGGGCGGGACCCACTGTATTATAGAGCTTGTAAACGTTGTTGTACTGAGTGTGCCCTACACAACTTAGATTTGTCATGTTAGTTAAAATATTTTGATATACTTGATATGTCTTGCTAGATTTCAACGACGTATTTACTGAGTATTTGAGGAAGCTAATTTTACTATTACATGTTTATGTTCACGATTTGTATAAACAGATTTATATGTGTAAGCCTCCACGTGCTCTTACCTATAAATTTATAGTTTTAAACTGAGTCACTCATTGAGCTTTATAGCTTACCCCTTCCAGAATGTTTTACCCACTTTCCAGGTAGAGATTGAGTTCCTGGTGCCTGATAGACTGCATTAGTCTGCTGAAGCTTCGATATCGATTACCAGTACGTAGTTAGAGTTGTACAAAGAGTCTGTTGTGTTATGATGTATTTATCTTAGTATGATATAGATACACTACATTTTATGTAAGTATTATAGGAGTTGCAGTTGTATAAAATTTTACTGGTTATGTTTTGGTTAAGGTATCTCTAGGTTTACTCGTGAAATCAATTATTTCTGGGCTACACTTTATGTACGTATGTGATTAGTTTAGGATCCGCTGTGTTATGTTGCATGTACAATAGTTTATATACTAGATTAGCAAGTTTATCTTGTTAAAGTGTTTCAGCAGGATCGACAGTTACAGGTAGAGAAAAGCATTGTCTGTTCGCTTCACACCGTCTTTCGGTGTAAGCTAGCAGGTAGTCCGGGAGGGGGTGTGACAAAACAGGTTATGATGTATGTTAGTTCGTTGAATTTAGGTTAAGACAACTAATAATATAATCAATATGCTTATTGAAATTATAATAATAAAAATTTATTAATAACGGCTAACGAATTATATTTACTATCTACGAGTTTTAGGACATAAAACCCAACAGTCCCCACTTTCATGTCTTTACATGCATGATTTAGGATTACATCGTTTGTACTACTACAAAGCGGATCGCAACCACAATGTCCAAGAATAAGGTGCCCAATCTTATTCATATACTATACTCAAATTTGATCCATGTTTATGGCTCTACATAAAGTTCAAGTCTAGACAAAATAGTATCAAGACTTTAGTTTATTGGATTCAAGATTATAGTATTCATTTTCACTAGTAAGTTCTCAATAACTACTTTATTGAATAGAATATGATTTTAAATTACAAGCTACAAGGTTTAGTACATAAATTCCAATATAATTATCACTAAAGAGTCAATTGCATTTATCGATTTTTAAAAAATTGTCATTTTTAAAGTAACAATTGTCACGCCCCACTACAACCTAGTCACTCCCTGCGATCAAGTGGAGACATGCCACCTAGACATCCAACACGTATCACATCACGTGATAAACAATGAATGCCTAGTAAGCGAAACAACTTCTCTCTAAACCAATCTTAATGCAGAACTTCAATTTAGAACTCAAGATACTTTCTCAACACATCGCATCAAAAAAGAATAAAAAAAGAATAAAACTTACGTAATCAACCACTTTGTCTTTATCGCATAGTCTTTAATACTTAGTTCAAACTATACTCTTTAACTACTAAGTGATAACCACAACTCAACACAACGGAATAGAAAATACAACTTCACGTTTATTACTTGATCCAATGCTTTACAATTTCTTTTCCCTTTCCCATATAGTACAAAGATAAATCATAAGGTCTAAACGTCTTGCCTGACTCTCACCAAACTGGGATGCTACCCTTCGTGCTCAAGGTGTTTAGGAGTATAATCACTTCCTCCTTCACTTAGTCCTTAATCACGTATCAACCCATCTCAGGACAAAGGCTTATGCCTTACACAAAATTGTGATGCAACCCTCTCTAAATATAATAATTTCAAAATATCCAAAAACTGATAACTTGATCAACTTTCCCGCATAACGACTCATCTTAACCTTCTTTACTTGGCTTCAAGCCTAAACACCTGGGGAAGGGAAAAGTTAACACGTAAGTCAATAATTAGTGAGTGAATCTTTTAGAAAATCTTTTGGAGAATACAATACAAACACACAAATTCATTTTTCTTTCATAAATACAAGCTCATCATGCCTCTTTTCACAAATCACATAAATCATACATTAGCTTCTTATTCCTTTCTACCAAGAACACGAATCGTTCCTCACACTAAGATTACTACGATTCACTCTCGTCAACATCCTACGTGTAGACTATTGTGATGTTCACTCCATCCACAGCGTCCGAGAATTTTTCTTGATTCGACTTTCTTGTTGCATAGGTCGTCCAAACGACACCTTTACACATTATGTGCATACCATATAACAACTGCTCACTTCATAGGAACAAGACTAATGATTTACTCACAAGCATACAATCATCACATATAAAGCAACAATATTCTCTTTTCAAATAGTAACATTCATATCAATACAACAATACATAAGTAAATATATATAACGCGTTATACATAACCACAGACTAGGATGGAATACATTCAAATTCACTTCTTTAAGAAAATCATTCATAAAACTTACAAAATTGCTCATGAAATACTTATTTTGCTTATGAAGATCACTCACTAATAGACCTCTTCCTCAATAAAAGGTGGTTTGGTTAAATAATCGTATAAGAACATAAACGATCATGTAAGATAAGCAAGATGATCATGTAAGAAAATATAAACGAGGACAAAAGATCGTGGAAAAGAGATAGAACGATTGCATAAGAGACTTAACAATAGTATGAGAAGATATACGATCGTGTAAAATTTTAAAACGATCATGTAAGAAAACTAAATGATTATGTAGGAAACTGAAGAGAAGAAGTTTTCAAGGTTATGTTGGTCTAAGCGTTATAACTACTGAATCAATGGCATGGTTCCCAGGTGTTATGGCACGCAAAAATTCAAGGCTTAATGAAGCATGAACTAACAAAATTATAGGAGTTTAAGAAGTGACTAATCCAATTTAGATTTTCAGCAAGAGAAAAAGAAATTGGTGAAGTTGCTACCGAGAAGCTTTTTGGTGAAAGAAGAAAAGGGAACCCTAGATCAGTAAGTGACTTTTCTAAAATGATATTAGAACTCAAAAGCTTTCTTTTAATCTTATATTGATTTGTATTGATCTCATACATAAATGTTTGCAAAGAGATTTTGAATGAAAGCTTATATTATGTTTTATGTTTTTCAAATGAATGTGAAATTATGTATAAATCATTTGTTGCTATTCCTATCAATGAGCTAGTTGTTATGTGCACATAATGGATAATAGGCATAGAGAAGGCCTGCATGGTGGAATGAGACTGAACAATGCATAAAAGATGTGTATTGTGCCAGAAAAGCCTGAGTAACAAGGGATGGATCAGGAAATTCTCAAGAATGTTGTTAATGAAAAGGCCATCACAGTAGTCCATACACGAGTTCATGTCTTGGTGAAACGAATAAGTGAAACTAATGTGTATTTATGATTTGAAATGTGTTATTGATTTTAGGCAGTAAGTCGCTGTTAAATGAAAATAATTTATGAACTGTATTCCCAATAAGTTTTCAAAAGCATCACTCACAAATCTTTTGACTTATGTTTTAAGTTTTTCGCTCCAAGTTTGTATGAGGTAAGCGATCCTTTAGAAAGATAAGCAATCGGGTAAACAGGTAAACTATTGAAGGTAAGTGATCATTAAGGTAGCTAAGCGATCGTGTTTGAAACTGTAAGCTATCAGGGTTAAGTGGTCGGTCAAGGAGCTACCCGATCGAACTGGGAACCTAAGCGATCATTGAAGGTACAGACTTCAAAGACTTTTGGCATTTCTTTGTTTAGTTCTTGTTGAGAAAATTTGTATCATGTCCTGTCCTGTTGTAGAAATTGTTGGGTTGAAAATAATAAGAGAAGTTTACTAATTTATTATCCACTGCGTGAGTTTTAGTTAAGTTTTATTTAAGTAATTTGGAATAGAGCATGACACTCATGAAAATACTCAATTTCCTTCTTTTCAGGGAACTTAACTCTCTTCTTTTCTCGCGTAGCTTTTTCACCAACAACTTGACTCTTAACACTTTCTTGAAAACTTTGCTTCACTCATATTTACCTGTCAGTTCCAAATTATAACTTTACACACATCAACTCGCTTGTTTGTAAGATCATGCAACCAATTAGAACTTGACATGTCGCCAACGGTCAACTCAAGATTAATTACTTTCCTTAGAACTATAAACTTATTTTCTTGGAATGCTTCACTAGCAATTAGACGTCTCCTTTGAAATGAAAAACTTATTTTTCATGGAATGCTCAACTCTTCCTCACATGTCTTCTTCTTGCGATACACATGAGCGTCCACTCCTTCTTTTCAGACCTCATTCCTTACAACTAGTAAAATGCGTAACTTCTTTAACCAAACTAACTGCTTCATTGCAACAACTCTTAGTCGTAGATACTTCTTCTGGCGTCGTCTTTCCTTAAAATGCAACCTTTTTCACCTTTAAATTTATCTTTAGAATGATCAATCTTTTCTACTTAGAAGGACCATTCCTTTCTTCAACGTTATTTTGAACAGGACTTTTTTTTTTCTTTTGGATCTAGGCCTCACGATAATTAATTCATATTTGACTTATTTGATTTCATTTAATATTTATGCTAACTAAATATGAAATATATGCTATAAAACTATGTTTCCTTTTATTCTTTGTCAATTATATCTTGCTTTATTTTTTTTTGCTTCGTTGCCCTTCCATTTCTTTTCATTTTTGACTTCATAAGAGATCACCCACCATTATTTCTTGCATTTTTTTCCATCGGTGAGTCTCTTCTCACTACATGTACTTGTAGTGTTAAACATAACGCCTTTAACATTTTGGCACGTCTATCCATGTCCTTTTATTCACCATCTTCATTTTCATTTTCGAGAGATAGATGGGTATGTTGTTTTACAATGATTATTTTTTATTATATGTCAATATTCTTCTCTTATACTTAAAGTTGTGTTTCATAACACAATATATTTTCAATAGATGTATTATTGTTGTTCGCACGAGATTTCGAGAGAAATGTAATTCGTGGAATTGAACTTTGTACATTAATTTATATGATGTTGTGGATACAATCTCTAATATTTACTCCTTTGATGTTTAAATACAAATTAAGAGTTAGAACTTTTGATTTCCAGTCTTCAGGAAGTTGTAGTTGCAAGTCTATTTGAGCTCCAATCTTCTAGAATTCAAGTAAAGTTTGATTTTCCTAGTCTTCAATCTTTCAGAAGATGTTGATCTTGAAGTTGATAAGAACTTGCACGTCTTGAGAGTTTTTTAGAAGTTTGAATCTCCAAATCTTCATAGCTTCAATTCCTCCTTCAACCAAAGATCCCAAAACTGAATGGGAAGGTCTCTACTCATAAAGAATTTTCATGGGCTTTCGGTGGGCTTGGGCCCATTTGCTTGTTGGGCTTGGACTCATTTTGTTTGGTGGGCTTGGGCTCATTTTGTTTGGTGGGCTTGGGCTTGGACCCATTTGCCTCTTGGACTTGGGTCTATTTGCTCGGCGGGCTTTGGTCCATTGACTCTTTGACCCAATTTTTACATCGGGAGCTTGAATTGGGTTGGATACGAGAAAACTTACTACCCAAACCCAATTAAATTATGAATATCACAATTTTATTGTGATGACGTAGCGAAATTTAATTGACCGAAATTTCTTACTCAACAACTGTTTTTTATAAGATTCTTTTATATATTAAAAAGGTTTATTTTTTTATATTTAGTGTTATGATGTTTTTATAAACAGAAGTAGTATGTCCCCATATATATGTTCAAAATACATCTCAAAGTATATATGTTTTATAAAATGTATATTTTATTGATTCTCTTGTTATTAACAAACGTGTACTGTTGAATTACCTGGTATATTTGTGGGTCAAATTATTTGGTTTTTCATTATATACCAAATTTTATTTAGAACATTATTACTATTGTTTATTTTTCCTCAAGTATTACAAATGTTCTAATTTATTACCATAAATTTTTTTATCAATTTGGACAACTATATTAATTACAATGTATTATATAATATGGGTATATATATATATACACAAAATAGTTCAGTATACGAGAAAGTACATGACATACATATCTTAATATGATGCATATATTATGTTACTTTTCAAAAATCTATAATTGTTACAATTATATTTTATATAAACATTGTTTATATTTGAAATAATTATTAGAATAAATGGTGTCTCTTATGAATGGTTGCTTCACTTTATGAGAATAACCAATTTAGAGAAAGGATAAGTTTATTTGAATGGTCATGAATAAGTCTTTAAAAAAGTGCTCTTTTTTTAATTTGAAAATATGAATTTGGTTTTTGGTGTTCTATAACTTTACCTTCTCCAAAAAGTATTTCTCTCCATTTTCAAAATTGTTGAAGAAACTTTGGTACATCCCCAAAGTTTTGTTTGTTGGTCTTCTGGAAGCGGTGCTACTTTTAGAAGAAAGGTACTGTTTTATCTTGGGAGACAATTAATCTCAAACTCGAACACGAGGGTGTGTAAACTTGTCTTTGCAAGACAACATGAATTCCTTGAGCTCATAACTTTAACCTATGTGTTGAATTTGTTTTACTGCTTTGATGTGGTTGTTGTATGGATAACAATCTTACGATGATTTTTTTTTTAAATGGATTTGTCGTACGTGAAAGGGCCTGAGTTCTTCAAAATCTTAGCAAAATTGATTTTCCGGAGTCTTTGTAGTTTCTTAAAAGACATTAAATTATATAGATTTTTATTTTTCAAAATTTAAATATATGTTTTTGTATATTTTTTCTATTATTTTGTTTTCCGTTCAGCATAAAGAGCCAATGAAAGTTTGATTTGCCCAAGTTCTTTGGTTGTCCCTTCATGGCAATTTTTTTATGTGGTCCATTTGGCTTTTCTCAAATTTTTGTCAATTGTCTCTACTAGACTATGTTTTTTTAAGGATCTGTTTTAAGAATTTGTGCTAAATAAAATAAAATAGAATAAAAATTACAAACATCTCTTTTGTATTTGTGTATCGATTGACAGAAGCATCTTTATCCTTTTTTTATTTGAACCTAAGACCTCTGTTCAAGGTATATACAGGTCTCAGCTGAGCTAAACTCATGTTGGCAATTTTCCGTTATATATAATAATAATAATTTTGTTTAGATTTGTTTCCTTTTGCATATCACAGTAGCATATTAACTTGGAAGTTCCAAATTTTCTTTATTTTGCATTAGTTTGTATATGAGAGTTTTTTTAATTACTTGTTTAAATTTATCTTGTTTTAAAAATATGACTTCAACAAACTTTAACACGTAACTGGTGGTGATGATTTCAAACGTTGGCAACAAAAAATGTTGTTTTATCTCACCACCTTAAATTTGGCAAAATTTCTCAAAAAGGCTTGATCATTCCAAATTCTTGTTCATGCACAAGACAAATTAAGGTATAGTAGAAACTTTGACCTTATTTCAAATTAAAATTTTGGTTATGTTCCATTTTTCTTTTAAAAAAATGGAATTAAAATTTTTATCCTCAAATAAAATTACAAATAAAACCTTATACTTTTCTCAAATTAATTCAGGTTTGGCCATATTCCAACCCTTATTTCAAATTTAAATCAAACTCATGTATTAAATTCATAGTTTGATTAATTTGATATGTTGAATTGAGCAAAAAAAAAAAAAAAAAAATTTGTATTTTGACTTCAAATTTATCTTTTTTTTTTTCGAGATTCATTCACTTATACATATGCATAAATCTAAAAAATGGGCATTTGTTGAATAGGAAATTTTTAAACTAATCACAAATTGCCACATTATTTACTAAATTAATGATGAAAAGTACAAATAATTAAATTTGAAACTAATTAGAAAAATTGGCATGTGTCCCAAATTAAGATTGAAAACATAAATTGGCCAATTATGATAATGTCACATGTTTTCATCCTAACCGTTGGATCAAGTTAATTATTTTGGTTCAATTAAATATTGTTTATTTGGGTTAAGTTCAATTGAGCCCAAAAATAAGCTTAATTGAGCCCAAATGCTAAATATGACCAAAATCTATGAGGTTTAGCCCATGGATCTGGTCCATGAACCAACTAGGCTCAATCCCATAAAGCCCACCAGAGAACTCTATAAATAGAGGAGTTCTTTTTTACTCCAGAAAGTCTAGAGAGAATTTTTTCAAGAGTTAGAAAACTCCCTAACTCCTGAAGTCGACCAGCTTTCTTCCAAGACTCCAACTTCAAGAACATCACGTGCTCTGTTTCCTCTAAATCAAGCATAGACGTTCAACCAAGAGAGAATCAGAGGATCAAATTCTAGAAATCGAATCATATCGCATCAACTCAACACAAATACAACATCGACTCAAGTTCAACTCCGCGAATCAAATTTCTCCAAAAATCTCGTGCGAACAATTAATTTTAAAACTTTTGGAATTTTAGTTGTTTTGCAATATCATTTTTGTTACTATAAAATGAGTCTTCTTAACTACATTTTCTAAAACATGTCTTCTCTTGGTTTGGAGATTTAGTAGCTTGAAGATGAAATTTTATTAATTTTGGTTTGGAGATGTAAGGTTACGGATGGAGTTTTAGTGACTTTATGATAAAACTTGTGTTTGAAAATGGGGATGGAGTTTGCAGACTGTCAGCTCAAAGATGAAGGAACAAATTTTTTGTTATGTTAGTTTATGAAGAACGGTTGTATATTGAGCTTGAAGATGGAAGATGGAGGCTTGGAGATCACGTGCCTTAAAGATGAAGGGTCTGCATGGGTTATTAATGATTTTGTGATATTTTCATTATTGACTTGATTCTTTTTTTTTTTTACTAAAAAAAGGTAACTGCAAATATGTTTTTTATGCTTTCATTTTCGTTTAATTGATATATATAATCTTCTTCTTGCTACAATAATAATAAATAATGTGAGGTAGTCCTTTATTTTATTATGTATTTTAAAATTAAAGTAACCTACTTTTTTAACAAAAATATTTGTTATAATTAAGAAATTTTTTATTAATTACAATCTCTCTTTTTTTTAATGTTTTGTTTTACATAACTCATTAAACTTGAATATGTTACCTTTCAAATACAAAAATCTTAACATTCTCACATTTTTCCTTTTTCCTTTTAGATAATTTTTCTTATTTATACAAAATTTATATTATGTTATTTATACAAATTCCACTCTTTTTATATACTAAAATAAAAATGACAAATTTCAGTGCAATGCACGTGTTACTAACTAGTCTCACAAAATACTCCAAACTAAATCAAATAATAAATAACGAAGTCAAATTTGAAATTAACTCAATAAAGAAATTATTTTCATTTTTTTCTATATTTATGTCATTACGAATCTCTTATGTTTAAAATAAAATAAAAATACTAGAAACTAATGAGGGTATTATAGACACTTGAGCTTGATTTTTATGTAATATTGTATCTTTCATGAAAAAAATAGGAAATTTAAGACACTATTGTAATTTGACCGATTTAATTAGGGTACTTTGTAGAAAACCCTTTACTCTTTAGACAAATATCAATTTATATACATCTAAACTTTTGAAGTTGTATTAATTTAAATGTATCAACTTGAATTCTAACCTTTCATGATTGTATCAGTTCATATACCCAAAATTTTACTTTGTAAATATTTTAATTTATTTTACTGTTTTTAAAAATGCCCCATAAAAAATCTAATTAAAATAAATATGAATATTTGCGTAATTAAAAAACCGAATGTGAAAAAATAATTATTCAATACAAAAGGCACAATAAATTAACTTTCTTGCAATAAAAACCAACCAAAATAAGTGTATATAATCATAATTAGCACAATTGTAGGGATGATAAAACTTTGTTTTTAAATTATTATCAACCATACGTAATATGTATTATTGATAAAAAAATATAATAACTTAAAATATAAATATTACGAAAATGCTTAATTTATTATGTTTGTCATTATTTTATGATATGTTGTAGTATTTGAAATCAAAAAATTATGAAATATAATAACACAGGAACGATTGAAATTCTCATAGCCATTTTTTTATTAATGATACGTAGTATGTATTATGTGATACATTTTTTTAAAATAATTTGAAATATGAATAATACGAAAATACTAAATTAGTGTTTGCCATTATTTTAGGGATATGATGTACAATTTGAAATCAAAATATTATAAAATATAATGATGTTGAAATTCTCATAGCCATTTTTTTACTAAAGATACGTAGTATGTATTATTTTATACATTTTTTAAAAGTTATTTGAAATATAAATAATACGAAAATATTTTTCATTGTTTTAGGGATATGATATAATATTTGAATTCAAAATATTATGAAATCTAATGAATTAGAAATGGTTGAAAATCTGTTAGCCAATTTTTAGGAGAATCGTTATTAAACATAAGATTTATGAATTAAATAAATAAAAATTACTTAATTTGATTTAAATACTAAAAATATGAAAATCTGTTATGAATTATAGGCATATATTTAAGGGATAGTGAAATCTTGTCAATTTCGAAAATATCATAAATTAGTTCAGATTTTCCAAAACTGATTGTAGTTTGCAAATACATTGTCTTTGTTGCTTGTGTGATATTTCGTCTCATTATTTGCATCATGCAAATACATTGTATCCGTAAAAAAAAGTATTATCCTACGTAAAAGGGTGTAAACGGATAAAAAAAAGTCAAAAATAAAAAATTGAAACCGTTGGTTTTGCAAAAAAATCTTATTAATTTTAAAATTTTCTATTGGTTTTGTTTAATATTAATCCATTTAAAAAATTTAAAATAAAAAAGTTGTATATAATAAAAATTTAGAAAATGGGAAAAGAGTTCACCAAAGAAGCAACGAATGAAGTAGTGTTTGTTGGTTTGTCATTTTGTAAAACAAATAACCAAAAGAGAGAGATTTGAAAAAGCAGATTATAATTTAACCTATAAATTTTGAAAATTTGAAATTGAAAACATTATCAAGAAACCTACCTTTGATTTGTTTTGAGCAGAAACCCATATTTTGTTTGTAGTACACATATATCACACACAACGTGAAAAACGTGTACTACAACCTCACTAAAACACTATTACCTTTCCCTTCTGTCATGATCTTCATCTACATTCAACATTTTCAACAAAATCCATTACATTCCAACTCTTATACCAACTTATCCAGAAGTAAATAAATAATATATTCAATATTTTCCACAAAAGTAACCTATTTGTCTTAATTGAACAAAGTTCTCTATCTACGGTTTACTACTTCTTCTGTCTTTCACCATTTTTTCGTCCACTTTCTGTTGTATTTCACCCAATTTTCGTCTGATTAATATCTCACCAATCAATATTGATTTTTCCAATCATCTCCTATCTAACGTCTTTCACCCTTTTTTCGTCCACTTATCTGGTGAGTGCATATTTCAGTTTACTCATTCGTTCAAGTTTTCGTCAAAAAAAAAATTTCACTATGAATTTTTCGGTCATCTCCTTCAACTGTTAGTTTCATGCTATTAATTTTCTTTCTTGAATTGTGAAATAGAGTATATAATGAACTTTTTTTTTCCCTTTCTTATTTAAATACTAGTGTGTGGTTAATAAACTTTTTTAAATATAGTATGCACACATAGTTCTATTGTTTTTTGTCAGGTATGATCAAAATTGTTGAATATTATGATGGTCGTCTCTTTCAACTAATTGTGTCATGTTATTAATTTTCTTTCTTAAATTATGTAATATAGTATACAGTATATAATGAACTTCTTTTTCATTTCTTATTTAATACACCTGTTCAATTAATGAATTTCTTTTTTTTTTTTTTGGTGTGTTTGGCTCATGGGTTTGAAATTAGGGGGTTTGGCATTTGAAGTCAAACCCATGTTTGGACACTTGGAATAAAATTTCTGTGATTAAAATTTCAAACCCATCGGTTTAGAGTTTTTTTTTTTTTTTTTATTGAATGTCACATGTGTTTAGAAAAAATTTCACTTCAACATCTTATCAATGATCATTGCTGATCATTGGCAACAAATGTTAGTCAACTTTACGATCAACCACGATGATCGATCGACGGTCACGACAATCGATCATCATAATCGTCGACTCTGGATCATCTTGATGGTCGATTATTAATTGTCTTGACCGTCAGTGACCAATCATCTTGATCGCTAGCGACCTACAATTCTAGATGTTATATCGTAGGGTGTACATCTTGATTGACGTAAACCAATTGTTTTGTTAATTATCGATGGTGTGCATGCCTATTAACAAACGATCGTAGTGATGGTCAATGATCAATAGACATGACCCTTGATGACTGATTGTCATGATGGTCGACAACCAACCAATCGTTTTAAAATTGGCGACCATTGATCGTCTTTCGCATTGATCAACAACTGGTTTCTTACACTCTTTCCCATGGGATTGAATAGTAAACACTATTGGAGCCCATGTATTACAATTCTTTAATTCAATCTAGAAAATTCATTGACCAACTCTAAATACCACCCTTACTGACCATTGTCGGTGGACACTAGGTGTCATTTTTGACAACTTTGTCGACGAACTTTCGACAACTAACTTTTGCAACTGCTCCAAACCTTGAAAATTTAATAAAAATAAATTTTGGAAAAAAAAAATTCTAAGTCATTCCAGATACGCATTTGATTTAATCACAGTAATATTTTTGTAAATATGCTTTTTTTCATTCTTCTATTGTCTTTTCTTCTGGGGTTTTTTTAATAACTATTATTATTAGATCATATTTTTTAATTCTCTTTTCTCTTCTTTATTTAAAATTAATCTTTCCTCCATTTTAGGAGATTTTGTTTATTTTATTATATTTTTTCAAGGTAAAAATTGACAACTTATCTATTGTGATCTTGAGTATAAATCAAATATTAATATATTGGTAATATATGTGAAAATTGTAAATATATATCACATATATATCATGGTTTATTTTTAGTTTAATAACATTTTTATTTTTTTCGTTAGTCAATTTAACTAGAAGTCTTAAGACTTATTTAGATTGACTTAATGAAAAAGTGTTTAAAAAAAAACTCATTTTTATTTAGACTCTTTTGATAAAATTGGTTTAAAATACATTGCATGTGTGTCAAGAAAGACAATCATAATTATGGCTAAATGTGACTCTACTCAACTTTCGCTTTTGCATGACCCTTTTGGTTATGCTTATTTTGATACCTATTAGACCATTTCTAATGTTGTCTAACTAGAACTTTCGTAAACTCCATCTAATCACCTGATTTGTTTTATTTTGTGAATGGTTTGTAATATTCTTAATTGGACCATTTTATGTTAATGCAACTATAATCAAAATTATTGTTATCGAATATTAAAATTTCTTGTTTTTACATTATTGACATTAAAATCAATAGAATCAATAAATTGAATTAGAGGTACAAAATATGAAGAAAAAAATCAATTAAAATTTGATACAAAAATAAATTTAGGACATACAATTAATTAAAAAAAACTACAAATTAGCTAAACTCATGAATTTAAAATCAGCACCCCAAACACAGGCACCAGAAATCCAGATTTCCAAATTTTGCACCCAAAACACAGGCATCCTTAATTTTCAGGTATCAGAATTCCATCAAATAAGCATACATGCATTTAATTCCTAAGAATTTGATTCTGAACCTGCGGGTCAAAACCCCCTCTTTAAATTTCTGGATTTTGAACCATTTATTCCTGTTTAGGATTAATGATGCACCCTATAAATGTAAAACATAAAAAAATAATATATTTTAGGGAAATTTTTAAAAATAGTAGATTTTACAAAATATTTATAACCTATAACAAATTCTATCACTGATAGTCATCGATATGCTATAGTGATAGAAGACTATTAGTGATAGAATTCAAAAATGCCCTATATTTTAATTTATTTTGTTATTTTTAAAAATGCCCTATATTTTACCATATATATCATATATAAAAAATATAATATATTTACCATATATATCATATATCATTAAGTATTAAGCATCACACATATATAGAATTATGTAACAGATACATAATATTTCATATATGTTATAATATATATTAAATATCATTAAGCATCACACACATAATATATCTTTAAGCAGCAGACACATAATATATTATATATTATACGGTATATATAAAATATCATTAGCAATATATTTTCCTAATTGTATTGATATAATTTGTACTTTCACATTATGTAAATTTGTTACAAAATTAAAATACAAGATAAAATATGCACATATACATTGTTATCTAATATTATGTTAAATATACAGGGGTATATAATGATGTATTTAGAGAAATTGTATTGGGTGGCAAATATTTTAGGTATTTTACAAAAATATCTTTAAGGTTTGTGATTTTGCAAATATCGCAAAAAAATAATCAAATCCAAGTTTTTATATGTGTGAGTTAGGTTTTGTTTTTGTCATTTTCGCAAATAATAAAATATGTGTGTTATAAACTTAGTCATTATAACTTGTTTTGCTATTTTTGCAAGTGTTCCATCCATTTAAATCAAAAGTTGTTTCAATTGAGAAAATTTTACAAATTAACTTCCAATATATTAAAATATGCAAATTTGATGAAATATAATAAGCATATATCATAAATTATTAAATTGCGTGGAATATATGAAAAATAATGTAAAACGAAAGAAAGAGTAGATAGAGCCGGTAGAATATATGAAAAACAATGTAAAACAAAAGAAAGAATGGACAAAGAGATCGAACGAAGAGGAATTTTTTTAACAAAACCACCAAAAGAAAAATAACTAAGAAATTTTTTTAATTATAATAATACCATATTAGAATTAATCACATATCATATTTAAATAAGATATCTAATAAATGGAAAATATGATATCTAATAAATACAAATCTTAACACGATCCACTTTTCTTATTTCATTTTTCTGTTTTTTTTTAATATACTAGTTTTTAACACATGCGATGCACGTGATATTTGTATTTCATTTTTATTTTATAGCATAGTTTGATTTTTTCTTCGTAACAATTTTTTTTTGTTAAGTATCTTTATTTTCAATTGATTAATTTTTCTCCCAATTGTTGTTTAAAATTAAACTCATAAATAGTTCTTAAAAGGTTATATGAGTGCTAGACAATTCTACTTTGCAACTATTAAAAAAATAAATAAATTATACTATATTAGTTTACCATACTAAATTACATCAACTTTTAGAAAAGAGAGTTGATTAATGAATCAAAGTTACAAATTAAGAGAAGATGGCAAAGTAACTCAAAGTTTTTTTTCCTTCTTATATACGTACATATTTAGATATTTTTAGAGATGTCAATTGATGAGATATTTTTTTATAAAAAAACATCAACTTCATAAATCATATACTATCAATTAAAGATATAGTTTTCTATTTTCTATTATTGTTTGTATTGGTATTCGGATATGCTCTCATTTTTATCGATTTTTATGGATTTCTTGGATCAAACTCAACAACTTCTCAATTTGATCATCCTAGCCCCTAGGTAGGTAGATCGATTGAACGACTAATGGAGATATTCTAAAGTGCATATTTTATCTATAAATTGAAATATCTATGAAATGTAAAGATTTTCAAAAGATATATTTTTAAAATAAACACATCCAAAAAAGTATAAAAAACCAAAAAAGAAAAAAGAATAGAAAGAAAATGAATAACCCATGTTAACGTGCAATAAAATTGAGGTATTCTTTCTTATTTGGAATGTTATCCAAATTGTGTGCAAATTGATGTAGAAAAAAAGCTTTTATAAGTATCTATATTTAAAATTTCTAAAGGCTCATTTATTGTATTTTGGGTAAGAATCAATAATTAAATGAATTATTAAGTATTTTTATTTTAAAAATGAACTTTTTGACTTCCTTAATTATGAAAGTGTTCATTAGTTATTTGAGAATTTCTAGAGTCTTATTCTTTGTATTTTGTGTAAGAATTAATAATTAAATAGATTATTAATTATTTTCATTCATAACAAGAATTTTTTGATAACTATTAGAAGTTGAAAAGACTTTTGATTTTATTAAGCTATTAGTTAATCATGAGTTAGAATTAACCTAACCAATTCATAAAATATCTCTTTTTTTTAATTAGCATAAAAATAGAAAAGAACTTCATAATTATAAAAGCTACTTCTAAAAGGTAAAAAATGGGGGGGGGGGGGGAATTTCTCCATATCCAAACTATTATATGTACTATAGATTAAAGAAAGTAGTTTAATAGATTTGTGTAAAATTGAAGTTACCAAAAAAAACGTAGCTAAATCCAACTTATAATAAGGCATCAGTTAAAACCCATGTGTTGATGGTGCATTTTAGATACAATTTGTAACAATAAACTCTGTTAAATTTCTCTATTATTTTCAACACCAACCTCTTTCCCACTGTTTCCATTTCCGTTCTTCCTTCAATTACTCATTCCCTTTAATCTAATCACCCATATCAAACACCCAATTTCGAAGATTACCAAATTACAAAAGACTTGAAAGAAATAGAGAAACAAAGAAAAATAAGAGATGTAAGTTACAAAATTCCATTTCAAAATGAAACACATTCTTTCTTCCGAAATTACATTTGTATCCAACACCCTTTTTTTGATCTAATGCCTTGACTGTGAAGGTTAGAGAGGGAAAATAAAACATAAACAAACCTAACAACAAATGTAAAAGGAAAAGGAAAAAAAAAAAAAAAAAGTAAAAAATTCAAATCAGAAGATGCTAAAATGGGCATTGAGCCTTTTTAAGCAGTATTAACTTAAAACCTTACTTCTACCACTACTACTTTTGCATCCCTATCCGGAACATAAAAAGGATGTAAAAGGACTGACTCACTAGTTGGTGTAATTTTGGTACCACCTGATTTTT
>JBBPDI010000023.1:15222326-15235485 GCA_037974545.1 Cucumis variabilis
ACCTAACATACGTATATATTAAACATATATATAATCATAACCTAACATATACATATAATTGCATACACATAAACACACATACAATTTCATACACATAAAAACATAAACATATATATATATATATACATACAAACACATAAACATATATATATATATATATATATACATATAATTTCATATACATAAACATATATATTCATATAATTTCATACACAACCTAAACATATATATACATATAATTTCATACACATAAACATATCCATACATACTCTAAAAATATATATATACATAACCCTAAACATATATATTTACATATACATACACATAACACACAAAAGTGAAAAAAATACAAGAAAAACGACCTCAAGATGATGGGCAACAATGTCGACGGCGACAACGAACAAACGACGAAAACGTCCCTCTCTTCCTCGATCAATTTCTTCCACTTTCTCTCAAAATTTTGTTTAAACCACCGTGAGATCACCGAATGGAAAATGGGTTGAAATAGGTAGGATTTTCCGCGACGTCCTCGAAAACGTCGAAGAATGAAGGTATCCGCGATGCTGCATCGAAGAAAGTGGGAAAACAAATTTATTTTCGTTCCACTTTCGACGACGTCTGTCAGACGCACATCGCAAAAAGTTTGCACAAAAATCAAACTGTTAAACTTTCTACAACGTGGTGCCGCTGACGTGGTGGAATCTCGATAATCTGCGATGTTGCGTCATAGAATATCTACCTAATCCGCGAAATGGCACCATCCACATTGCAAATTTCGTGCAAACATAATAAATACGTTTCACTTTTAGTAAAGCCACATCGTGGATTATCGAGGTTTCGCGACGTCAGTGGCTCCACGTCACGGAAAGTTTAAACGATGCAAACTTTCTGCGACGTGGAAGCTTCTCAGCGTCGCGAAAAGTTTAGTCTACGAATTTAAATCTCCACTTTTTGCGAAGTGGATGTAGAGACATCGCGGAATCTCACGAATCCGCGACCCGTGGCCTTGCAACCTTTCGGAAAGTTAAAATCATATTTTATGTATTAAACATTCCACGACGTGAAGGAGATGTGCGTCGCAAAAAGTCCTTTATGGCCAGGTTGGGAGTGCGACGTAGCTAAAGGTTGATTTACACCGACGCAGGTTTAAGCGACGTCATTTTGTGTGTTACGATAAGTCCTATTTCTGGTAGTGAAAAACAGAGAAGGCTGAGGAACAGCAAAAACAAAGAGAAGAGAGAGAAAAGAAAGAGAGGAAAGGGAGAAAAGAGAAAGACTGGAAAGGGAAAAGGAGAAGGAATAGAAGGAGAGGGAGAGGGAAGAAAAGAAGAAGGAAGAAGAAAAGAAGAAAGAAAAAGATGAGAAGAAAAAGAAAGAAAATGAAAGAAGAAAAATGAAAAGGAAGAGGCGAGAAGGAAGGGGAAGGAGGTGAGAGGAATAAGGGTATCAAACGTAGGTACCTCCTCGCCAATAGCCAAAACTGACTTGAAGAGGTTGCCGAAAAAGACTTAGGAAAGGACAAAGAAGGTGAAATTTTGATTATTAAAAATAAAAGTAAAGGTGCTAGAATTAAGGCCTTGGTGCAAGAGAAGAAGGAAACAAAGCTTAGGGAGTGGGAAGAACTCCTTAGGAAAGCTGATGAGGTAGCCCTGTTTATGGAGAAGGGCAAAGAAAAAGAAAAAGAAAAGGAGAAGACGTAGGAGGGAATCGCTAAGGAGTTAGAGAGAGAGCTTAGCGATTTAAGTCCTTTGCAAAAAGAAGTGGCAAGATCTAAAAAGGTAAGAAAAGTATCAAATAAGTTCTTGCGTGCATAAGTTGAAACGAGGTAAGAAGGAAAAGTAAAGAAAATACCACAGAAAAATGATAAGAAAGTGGATGAAGAGAGTGATTCAGAAGGGCGACTCTCTTCTTCCCAAGTCAGTCAGTTCATGATAGAGAAGGGGCTTTATACATACCAAAGAACTATACCAAATTTTTTGTTGAGTCACCTATGAGCGCATTTAGATGGAAAAGATTTCTCCAAGAGGTAACTGCAATAAGACCTAACGTATTAAAGATGTTCTATAAGGGTTATATCAACGAACAAGAGCACTACGCCATGGTCAAAGGGTAGAAAGTTGATTTTGGGCTAAACATGACCAATGAATTCTTTGGTTAAAGGCGAATGAGATAGGCCATGCAATTTAAACCCAACATAACAAGATCTTAATGAAGCATTGAAGAAAGTGGCTTTGGAATTAACGTCAAAGATTTATTATGCTGACACACAACACATTCTTTACAATATTTCTTTATATCACCCTTCAGACCTTCCCAATACCACTCTCTCATTAATTGTTTATTGGTCCTAAAACACCCTGAGTGCCTACAAAACACAGAGTTGTGATAAGTATGTAATATAGTAGGCAATAATATTGATGATTGGATATCAAAACTCTACCTTTGTATTTCAACACACTCTAATCGAAAGAGAAGTTACTCACCCCTCCTCACTCTTCTTCAATTCTTCTATTATTTACCTATGTCGTGGAACCATCTCCACTTTTTCTTTAATTACAACTAAATCTAGCAGAGCAAAAGCTCTTAATTAATTTAAATGCACTAAAGGTGGCATTCTAGGTAGTGCATCAAAAGCCTTATTCTCCACTCCTAATTTATACACTACTTTAAACGTGTAACCCAACAACTTAGCTATCCACTTTCAATGTTAAGGCTAAATTACCCGTTGCTTCAACAAAATTTTTAAAGATCATTGATTCATTGAAAGGAAGTTTTCAAGGTAGGGTCGTAATTGAATTAAAGATGCAACAATCGATACAATTCGCACAAAAGAATTGTTATTACAAAGATTAAGCAAAAGTACAAGAAAAGAGTGTAAATTAATAAATTAATATCGATTAGGTAAAAGAAATTCCTACATCTCAAAACCCTTCAAAGATAATACCCAATAAGATATTTTGGTAAATCTTCAGGATTTGAAACTTGCACAACAAAAGATATTGATTCTCTCAAATAGTAAAATATGGGAATTATTATTTTTGCAAAATTCTTATCATTGAACGACAAAATTGATTGCTAATTAGATTAATCTTCAACCAATATAATTGGTCCAAGAATCAATTGTCACACCGCAGCGAGTACCTACTTACACAATCCAAGATGCAACGTGAAGTCAATCGATGTCATTATTCTTCTGGACAACATCAATTGACCCTAACTATTACTCTTTTACAATGCTAAACAACTTAGGTAAATTAAAACTTATGCAATGGACACTGACAAACAACTTGAACAACTTCTTTATACTTTAAACAGGTAGTCGAGGCTAAATGTCATTGATTACAAATTTTACTTACAGACCAAACAAAAATTAAACAACTTAAACTTATGCAAAACTATCTACATGATAAGATTAAAATTGACCCTTAATAACTAAACCATCAACAACTTCGCATGGAAGTCTGAAGACAATGGTCAGGTTCTTGGATCACAACCTCTACCTGGAAAGTGGAAAAACATTTTGAAAGGGTGAGCTAAAAAAACCCAGTGAGTGATTGACTTATAAAAAGACTTTTAAAGCAAACATACTTTAAATGTTTCATAAACATACCATATAATCTTTAAGAAATCTCTTTAAACTGAACACTTTCTAACATTCAACTACTCATTTAACTATGTATACTCAATACCCAGAAAAATTTAAACAAGATAGCAGAGCACCTTTGGTCATACTATTCCTACCTGAAGTTGGTGGTAGCAACTAAGTGGTGAGCATAGCCCTATACCCCTGACTGTACACATTGACCATCGAGAACTCGTTATATAGAGTACCATGGTTTTTTCTTTAAAACCATTCTATTAAACTCATGTTTTTCATAAATCATTGCTTGTAAATCTTATAAATACATGCTTGCTAAAAACGTTTCTAAACTCATGCTTTAGTACACTTTTCTGAATAACATGCTTTTAACACTTTTCATAAACAAGCTAATAATTAGAAATAAGGCTTAACACAGTTTTATAATTATTTCAAAGCATACTTGAATAATAGCTTGTAAACATATTTAGAAATCATTTTATTACTCATAAATCATAGATTAAAATAACTTTAGTAAACTCATTTTTCACTCATCGATCGTAGATCAAACCCTTGGTCGATAAGCTCGACTAATTTCTTCTTGTCCTAAAATAATGGGAATATTTCCAATTAATTCTCTTTTATTCTAAAAACATCAAAACTTTACTTAAAGTTTCCTAAATCATCAAAAACGGTTTCAAAATGTTTCAAAAAACCACTTTGAATCTAAAACGCATGTCCAACATGTCATGCTAATTTCTTGGTCACTAACCTCTATTGCCCAAAACCTTATTCTCGGCCAGAACTCTACTTCTTCTTTAGAGCTTAATAACTTAAAATCCAAAATTCAAATAAAAATATTTTCTTCTACAAAGTTGTTGCAAAATTTCTTAATATTCTTATCTCAATATTTCGACTTAAGATTCCAATAGATTAACTCTACACCCTTCTGGAAGTTCACTATGTTCATAATCACCAGTATTCTGACCTTCCTTGCTTTCTACAACCAAAACTCAGCCCTCTCTTACTCAACCCTATCTTAAAAAATAAACTCAAAATTAAAACTTTTGAAAGTAATTTCATCCAAAACGCATGAGTGGACTATGAGAAAAATGAATCTGAAGTAACCTAATTATAGAGTCCATTGCATGAATTTACGTTGACACCTTATCCTTGCTTAAATCCATCTTAAACCTTATTAAGACACCTCCTACTTACTTTGACATCTCAAAATGCATGCTAACAAGGATTTGAAACTTCATTAAATCCTTAAACTGATTGCCTTAATCATGCCACGTGGTTGTCCAAAACGCATAGCTAGCTTCCAAGACCATCTCGCATAGTTTCTCGCCCAGACTACATAGCACGACTTAGAAAAGTTATAACATAAAATCCGTAATTGTTTTAACAAAACTTCCTTCTCAAAGTTGCTCTAAAATGCGTTAACTTTCTCACCTCCAAAGTTTAGAGCAAAATGACAAACTATGTGTTCTGTAGCTTTCTAGGAGTGCATCTTACTCAGATTCACTCGCAAACTGACCTTCTCGCCTTCTCTTATTCAAAACGCCAACTTTATCATATCCAAAATGCCCAACAGGCTTTATCAATAAACTAGACTGAAGTTATGAACTTTCAAGACCAATTTGAGGAAAATGCTCAAGTGAGTTGTGAGAAACTCCTTTCTGAAGTTAGCTAAAATGGCCAACCTCTATGATACTTCTTTTTCACCAACCTTAAACACTAAAAACCCCTTTCGCCAACCCAAAATGCTTAAAGTGATTTTCTTTGATACTTAAACCAAAATTTTCCCTTCTTTCTAACCTCTTAAACTTTCACAACATGACCTTCCTTCTTTTCACCCATCACAACACACTTATCAAAACAATTCTCAAGCCTACTTCCTTGGCTCATATTTGCTCAAAAAGTAATTCTTTCAAGCTCTTTGGAAAATCTAAGATACCTAAAGTTTATGTCTTACACCAATTGTCCTAGACTAATGAACTAAGACATGCATCAAAATTCATCTAACTTTAACGAATATGTTTTCATCTTAGTAGTTCCCATATGCTCGATTAAAATCACATAAAGATCAAAGGAATCAAGCTTAGACTTCCTAAAGCAAGGAATGTCTCTATCTAAAGGAAGATTTTTTGGAAAATTTCATTGACAATGAAAGATAAATAGTAGGTTGATTATACTAAAGAATTGTTCTAAAATCATCAAACAGTCATGTTTTAATTTTATGCTTGGCGCCTCTAATGTTAAGAAACAATTAATGAATAATGGCCAAACCAATAAGAAATGAAATGGAAAATTCTTAGAAGATGTTGATGATGATGTGGTCATCACAGTAGTCTATGAATGAAAATGGTTTCATGTTCTTGGTGAAAGAAAAAAGAAAGACTAATGTGTGGTTTATGTTTGTTTTAAATGAGATGTAAGAGCCTATCTTATTGTATTTCCTCAAAAGGATTTGAAAATATCACTCACTAAGTATTTGACTTATGTTTTATGTTTCCCTTCCCCAGGTGAAAAGATTTTAAGGTCAAGTTAAAATGGGTTTAACGAATTTGCTATGCGTTGAGGCGTTAGCTGGGCGATCTAAGTTTAAGTTTGAAAAGCTGAGATACACGTTGAAGGCCTAAAGTTTATTTTAAGGCTTGTTGTAAAGAGAAAGCATGTATATTGTATTTTAGAACATTTAGTATTGAGTAATAAAAGAGTTGTTGCTTAATTAGGTTTTTCTTATCACCTAGTAGTTTAAGTTTCAAGTTTGAAGTTAAGTTCTTGGGAACTAGGCATTAAAGGACTTAAGTTAAGTGTTCTAGCATTTTGCATTAAAGGCGTCATGGTTCAAGTTGCATCGCGTGCTGCATCTCATGGTTTAAGATGCGTTGTAGGGTGGGGCATGACAGTCTCCTTGCTTGACCTTTCTTCACTGGGTTACTCTTCTATTCTTCGCCTGAAAAGCCTACAAAAAATATATGCAAAACACGATAAACAAGGATAAAGCTCTTTTGTAATTTATAATAAGCAACCTAATCAATTTATCTATTTTTCTATGCACTTTCTTCCTATCTTATGCATTGCTTCATTATTCTACCTAAAAGGCTACAATAACTTATTCTACAAGTTATCATGTTGCATCGTCAATTTTTTACATATTTACAAAACTGCCACTGATCTTGTTTTGGCCCGTTTTCACTCATTTTCGCTCTAATTTAAGAGATTTTCTAAGTTGTAAAAAGTAAGTCATGTAAAGTCCTAACATTTGTTTTAACAACAACTTCACTCCTTAATAGATACGATCTCCAGCTTTGCATAGCCAAACTTGAAAAAGGATTCGTATTCAGAATTCAGAATTAGGGAATTAACTAGCTTATGATTAAGACGAGCATCTCTCGATGTCTTTAAATGCCACACTTTGCTCGTCTCTTAAGATGAAAATGACTAAGCTTGATTAAGCAAGGTATATCTAGAAGATTTCACCTACAAAATTTATAGAGCTTCTCTTTTAAAGGTGACAACCTCTAGGTGCCAAACACCCGTACTTGTTCTCCAAACTCCTTCTCGCGCATGTTAGCCATATACTTGCTACTTGCCATTTCGGGTAGTTGACAATAAACATTGGTCAAGTGATGAATATAACTCAGCTAATGCAATAAAAGTTATAAGTTAGACTTTTTATCAAGAACTTATCACAAACCTAAACTACTAATAACATGTTGACAGATGAATAGTAAAGATGTGATGGATTGAAAAGGTATAAATATGCAATATGATAAAGAATATAGGCTTCGCTGTACAATATGAACAAATACACTACAAAAGAAATATAAAAATGGAAGGAATAGAGATGAATATTAAAAGTTGGGGGAGAATGAGGGGTGGACTCTTCTCTACTCAGACCCTAAGCTTTCACTAACAAATTGACCGGAGAAGAATAAGAAGACTTTACAGACGGTGGAAAGGTTAATTCATTCTACCACTCTCTAGGGTTTTGCCTATTCAAACACTATTTGTGACAGTCCATTCAGACTTCGTTCCTTGACTTGGTGAGAATGGAGTCCTTTTATAGGCAACTTTCAACGGAAAACTTCTATTCTTCTAAACATGTCAAAGCTGAAAGGAACCATAAAACTATATAATAACTCATATTTCAACAAGTTATCACACCTCCAAATTTAGAAAAATGCTTGTCCTCAAGATTACTTCATATCATGCTTGTCTCTTGCATTTCTATCGCGTACTTCTCAAAATGGAAGCTAGTTTCATTTGTTATTTAGAGTCTACTCTCATTGAGTACTTCTCACTATGAAAACATTTCTAAGTTTAAAATGCGGCAAGCTTAATACTCAAAATATTCTTGTTCATTCCCTACAAGAGTCTTATTTTCAAATTTCAGAAATCACTAAAGTTTCTGAAGCGTTTTGAATCCTTTTATTTGGCCAGAGAATGCTTTTTATTTACTTATTTACTTGGCGTTAAGTGGAAAATCATAGGCACTCTTTGAGTTTGTTCCTCTGGTCAACTATAACTCTTATCGCCTCTTATTACTCAACTCTCTACTTTTTACTTTTAAATATTTGCTTCTTATTTTTAGCAAGAGGAGACCACATTGGAGTTTTTAATTCAATTGAATACAAAAATTAAAGAAGATTTGAAAAAAAAAATTACACCTTGGCTTTGCTTTAACTTTTGTTAAAATGCCTTATTTTTAAAAGCCTACATAGGATTTTTAAAAAGTTTCAAAAGCTTTAACTAGGACCTCGTACACCCCCAAATTTAGAGTGTAGTAATATCCTCATTGCCAAATATGAATGATAAGATTATTCACAAAAAACTCTTACAAAAGAGGTTTGAAGTTTAAGGTAAAGCTTGTTTTGCCTAACTAACTTTACAAAGGTTTCCTAAGTAAGTTTTCTTAACAAGTTAAATGCCTAAATAACAAATGAAATTTTATTTCACACACTCTATTTCACTAAAGTTATCATTGAGACGCAAAGAAAAATTAAAGTGCTTAATGGTTGGTTTCTATGAATTTGTAGATTGATTACTTAATTCACCGAACTCAGTATGCGAAGTGTGTTGCGTTTATATTCTGATCTAGGTGATACGTCACTGAGCATGTTCATTGCATGTGATATGCTCACTGTGTCTCTCTATATCGCGTAGTAACTAAGTACTCGTTGAGCACAAGTTTTCCTACTATTTATCCAAGTGCAAGCGAAACACTAAATTTACTTAGGTGATCCAGGATCGAACACAGGAAATTGATTCAAAACATGAGTTCTAGAAATTACTTATCGTCTAGGAGATATAAACGAGTTAAAGAATAACAAATGTGAAGAATGTAAGACAACACTAAACTGCTAAACTAAGCCTAGAGAGCCTGAAAAAAGGGATTAAGATGATGAAATGACAATGCAAACTAATTTGTATCTGAGAAGTGAGTGAAGCAATCTTTATGCATTATCATGCTGATTAAGTAATGTGACAACCTTGATGCGATATAACTTACTCAACCATGCTCATGATTAAAGCGTTCTTCTCTCTTAGTCATTATACACCACACATGGTCACCTCTTGAAATCCATATGACTAAGAATGATTAAGTGAGGTATATCTAGAAATCATCACTTATAAATTGTATAAAACATCAAGTTTAAGGACGACAACCTCTCAACGCCTAATATCCACACTTGTTCGTCTTTCAAGATACAAATGTTGGTAGTGATCTCCCAAAGGAAGATAAAACTCTTTCTTGTGCATGCTAGCCATGTCCTTTCTACTTACCCTCTCGGTTAGTTGGCTACTTAAGCTGGTCAAGCGATGAGAATGACTCAACTAACGCAATAAAACTTATAAGCAAAACTTCTTATCAATAATTTATCACTACCTAAACTACGAATAACACATTAACTGATGGAGAGTAAAGACATGATGGACTAAAAAGGTATGATAATGCAATATATGAAAGAACGTAAGCCTTCTGCCATTATGCAATATGAACACATATATTACAGAAAAAATGGAAGATAAAGAAGATGGAGAATATTACAAGTTAGGAAAAAATGGGAAAGGTGGGATATTCTCCACTTGAAGGCTAAGCTCTCACTCTATAAATTGATCGGAGAAGAAGAGAATGGGCTTTACAGGCCACGGAAAGGCTATTTCTTCCCGTCTCTCTCTCTCTCTAGGTTTTTAGTCTATTCAGGCTTCCTTATGGTCTGTTTGAACCTCTTCCATGGCCCATACATGCCCCCCCCTTTCTTTAGTGAGGAAGGAGACTTTTTATAGGCAGCTTTTGATGGAAAAACTTTTGTTCTTCTGAACATTTCAGCGTTGTACGTCAAAAACTGTCTATGACATCTCACATAATCCCCAACTACTATTCTTGTCATCAAGCAAACTGCTTCTCGTGTTGTGATTTGGTATTCTCACATATTCTTCTCGCGAGAGACTGTGATTTGCTAACTTCTTTTATTCATAGACCTGCGTTTAGACATTGAAAACCGCATAAAACAAGCGCTTATGTAAAGTATATTTCTAAGTACTTATGTATTTTTAACACAATATCCGCGTTTTGATACCTTTCTTCTACATTTTTCCACGATTATTCTATAAAAGAGGCTACAATCACTTGTATTTCTACAAGTTATCACTTAAACACGAAAAGTCAAGCTTGTGACAAGAAAGATTAAACGCATAGAAATTGCATTAAATTTTATACTTACATTGCAGATAACATAAATGAATTGAAAATACAAAATACATAAGTAAAGTCAAAATTATAAAAGAAGAAATAAATACAGAACATTTCTAATTTAAGGTTGCGGCGGTGGTGATAGAGGTTGTTGATTATTCCTTGCTTGAAATGCAGGGACAAATCGCGTTAAGGGTCTTATAATGTTTTGTGGAGCCTAAGCCACTAGGATAGTGGTACACACCAATAGATGTCGATAGCTCAATAAAGCCTTCAATTAGGTGTCACACCTTGTGGCCAGCTCCTCAACCAAACCAGTCAACTTTTCATTTTGCTCGATCATCACCTCATTTTGTTCCCTATTTGCAAGAAGTTGTGTTTGGAGCTCTTGATTTTGTGTTTTGAGCTTGGTCATTTCCCCTCTTAAGGTGATTTAAATGTGCCTCGGTGTTTGCACTTGTGTTGTCCATTTTAGATTCTAGATCACTGAATTGTCTTTAACTCCGCAAGTGCATTTCTTGCACGTTGCTTTGGCACTGATTATTTTTTTCAAATCCACTCTCCATAGGTTTACAAACATGATGATCCAAGAATTTGAAAACATAATCCTCATCAACTCCTTCATCGCCTCTTTCATTTTGTCATTTTACGTTGAGGTTATTGCCATTGACTTTGGCAGTGAAGGAAGGCATGTCTTGCCATCTACCTCAAGGTATATTCCTTTCGTCCTTTAGAGTGGGTCATCAACCACCTCATTCTAGACTTCTTTTCTTTTCGGGGATAATTTTGAGCTCAACGCCCCATTTTCTTGTTCCTTGAATGTGTCATCAATAAACGTGGTTGGATCAAAAAAAGAATCTTGAAAAACATCCTGATTTAATCCTTCAAGGCTTGAAGGTTTGTTTTCGCTGGTTGGCTCGATGACAAGGGATCGGTCGTCCTTTCATCACTCCTTTGACATACACCACTGACAATTGTTATTGCTTCTCCACTTAGACTCTTAATCTCTCGATACTCTTCATTAATGATACCAGATTCTCCTTAATCACTGACAATTTATGAAATTCTACTAATATTCTAGAAATCTCTTGATCAAACACTTCCAACTTCTCTTCCATCCACTTCTAAACCATTTTCTTACCTTTTTTAGGTTAAAATTGCTCTAATATGAATACAATAGAACATCAACTTAAAGTGATATTTATTGGATGGAATAACATAACAAGTACTAAAGGATTGACAGAATGTCAACTTCTAAACAAGTGCCAAAGTTGAAAGAAAAACAAATATATAAACTACCCTTTCCTTTGCCTTTCCTATCTTTCAAGGATTAGACAAATGATTCATACATTTCCCCCCTCACTTTCAAACCCTTCTTCACTATTTAAACCTTTCTTTCCCTCCTAACTAACTGTGGATCCCAACCTTAATGGTCACACTCTCTATTACACATGCACTCCCCTTTTACCCTCTTCTACTATATTACAATATAATGGGCGACTTAACAGTATACTGTCTTTATGCATACTAAGATAAAAAGAGAATATTCAATGTTTTATATGTTCCAAGGTAATCTCAAAAACTTGTTTCGTATTGCTCAGTAGTTGCATAACAAATTTTATGTGGTTTTCAATGACCAAGTTTGTGCAATTTATTACCCAAATTGCAAAGATCAACATTGTTAGCAATGCTTTCTTTTCAAATGGTGGCTCTCTATGTCATCATGCATTGAACACCAAAGTAGAAGGAAGCAAGAAGTGACATCATATTGCTATTATTTATTTTGTGTGAAAAAATATCTTAACGAAAATATCTTTTCGTTAAGATTGGTTTTTCTGATTTCTTGGGATTAACCATATCTTGGGCTTGTTATTTATTTCCCTAGTTGGCGTGTTTGCGGATGTGCGAAGAATCAAGGAAAAAAGGCCATTTTTCAAGAAAGAAAAGGCATGAAAAAGAGCGATATTCTATGATCCTTCAGGTGAGTCAACAATATGGAGAAAGTTGTTCTTGAGAATCAAGATTGAGAATCAACTAAGTTAAAGATCGATTGCACCTTGATTAATTGTTAAAGAGATTAATCCTTAAGAGGGAGATTTTTCTTTAAGTTTCATTGATAGTTATTAGTGATTAATTTATTGTTTTACAAATAACTAAGATAGAATTACTAAAGTACAAAATATCAAAAACATGTTGTAAATTCTATAATGGTGATCACAAGGCTGCAATTATGATTTACACCTCAAGAAAATACAAAATCTCTAATCTCAGGTCAAAGAGCCCTCATATGTAGACGTTGTGTCATCGAACTAGGTTAACAATGTCTTGTGTTATTGTCGCTATGTTTATTTACTGTTCCTTTAGTTATTTCTTCAGTTCTTAACTGAGGTAACTACTCGAAGCACAAGTGTTGATTATTAATGTTTTCTCATTTGGTATTAGAGTGGGTTATCTGTGTTTGATGAAACTTGTGTGTGAAGGAAGTTTAACTACACGTCCTCTAGTTTTGGATGGATTGAATATGCTTACTAGAAAGCAAGGATGATTTCCTTCTTGAAATCAATTGATAGAAAGTCTTGGAAAGTTGTTATTATTGGGTGGGAACATCCTGTAGTTAAAGATGCTAATGGTAATGTCACTTATAAGCCCGAAATCTTCTGGTCTAATGCAGAGGATGAAGCCTCTCTAGGAAATTCTCGTGCCTTAAATGCAATCTTTAATGGGGTTGATCAGAATGACTTCAAATTGATTAACACTTGTACGTCGGCTAAGGAGGCATGGAGTATTTTGGAGGGTCCTTATGAACGTACCTCAAAAGTAAAAGTGTCACATCTACAGATCTTGGCTTCAAATTTTGAAGCTCCAAGGATGGCTAA
>JBBPDI010000023.1:15319262-15341801 GCA_037974545.1 Cucumis variabilis
AGCACTGGTGAAGGAGGAAGGAAGCAGATGGGAAAATTGGAAAGATCGGATTTTTATTTGGAGGTTTAGGGTAAAGTGTTTTGGGAAATTCACATTCTCTTAACCTTCTTAAGTTTTGTAGTTTAGAAAACCGTACTATAGATTACTCCAAAAAGACATAGGATGAGAGAAAAACGGAGAGGACGAGTGCGGAAAGAGGAGAGGACGAGCAACACTCGTCCTATGAGTTTTTTTTTTAAATTTTTTTTTAAAATTTTTTTTTTTGTTTGTTATTACTTTTTACTTTTAACTTATTTTTAAATTTTATTTCATTTTCTAACAAATATTTCGTTAGAAATTTAAATTAAATAATAAAGAAAATAATTATTAGGTATATAAGTTTAAAGAAAAAATAGAATAGGAATAAAAGTATGAATTGTATTAATATTTCAACACTGAAAAATTAACATCAGATAAATTCATAATACATTTAAAATTTTAATTTTTATAAAGATATATATTAAAACTAATGTGAAACTAGAAGGTAAGTATTTTTTGTTATTAACATGATATGTATATATATATATATATATATACCACTAATTGGAAACTAAAAAAATAAAAGATAAGTATTTTTTTATTAACAGTTTTTATACTCAAGAGAATTAGTGTACAATCTTAGGAATTTTTTTTCTTTGTAACTTTTGTGATATTTGATTTGATCAATATTAATTTTTTTAATTAAAAAGATTGGTTTGGTTATTTGATTTTTCTAATGTGATGAAATGATACAACATATGATTGGGTGTTTTAGCAGTACAAAAATTGTATAAGGGGATTATTTGATTTAATCTAATATATTATGTTTCAGATTATTTGGAAGCGATACAAAACTATCATGGATAGTTTGTCCAAGATAAAACATATGACAAACTTAAAGAACGATCGAAGACTTGTGACAGACGAAGAGTCTTTTCATATGTTTTCACATTGTATCGATAGAAACAATTTTAATTTTTAATTAATTTATAATTATAATCAATTACTAAAAATACAATTGTAGATTTTTATAAGAAATAATATGAATTTTTTTACAAAGTCTTTACTTTGATGCACTTGTCTATCCACACAGAACCTTCAATTAGAAAATTAACTTGATGAAACAAATATCGATATATATATATTTAGTAATACTTTGCTCCACATAGTATGAAATCCAAGACATTTGATACTCGACTTAGATAATATACATTATTTGAAGATTAGCAACCTTGGGTTTAGTTGTGATTTCTAAATTTTTTTTATTATTATTTTTCTTTAATTTGTTAAATAAAATATTTGGTTTGGAAATGGTAAAAGTAAATTGGTGTTAGGTCAAATGCGTAACACTCAACCATCTAAAAATAAATTGATTTTTTTAAAATCTTAAACATAGAATCCATTTTAATTCAAATTTATAAACACATTCTATATATCACTTACATTTTTCTTTTGTTAAGAGATTGCATAATTGACACGGTCATAACTTATTTTGTTTTACAAACATATCCTACAATTCATAACATATAAGTGTATGTAAAAGTAGAAAAAAACAGATTGTTGTTAGGCTAAATGTTAAAAAGGAAAGAAATTTTATGGATCGTGTAAAAAACAAATTATCCTAAAAATTAGAAAAACAAAAACAAATTTGGATGTTCTAAAAATAGGGAGAAAAAATTGAAAAAAAATATAGGAATGGAAGGCTTAACCAATGTGAGAGAAAAGAAGAAAGAAAAGCAAATGAAGTATGGACCAAGGTGAGAGAAAACAAAATAACCCTATTTTAATAAATAGTTTTCAAATGATCTTATTTTGATAAATAGTTTTTGAAAAGGCATTATTAATATAATTTATCCGTAATTTAAACTCTTTTTGAAAAATATGGTTTTATGAACCATTCGTGATAGTGTAAACATTGACAATTTGTTTAATTACTTTCTATCCTCACCATTTTTTCCTACTCTCACCCCTTTCCTATTTGGGAAAGTACTTTTAATCAGAATAGCCTAAATGGGAATCTCTATTTATATGTAAGATTGTCATAATTTTCACAAAAATTTTAATGGACTACAAATTTACATAAATATTAAGCTCAAATGACAAAATTACTCACCTTCAATATTAGAGAAAAAGAAAATAAGGATATAAGAAAAGTGGATAGACGTGCATAAGGAAAGGGTATCGTGAGTAATGGTTTGATATTCAAAACTTGCCGATAACTTTCCTTCTTGAAGAAACTTTCAAATACTGCTCTTCTTCCTTTGCAAATCGACCAACAACCACCTTCTTCCCTCTTCTATATAAGAAAGCTATGTTTCGGCCAAAAAGGATGCCTAGATAGGAAGAGTTTTCGGCCATAGCACACTGTTTTTCAGTAAGTCATGGTTAATGGTTGTATAAAATACTTGTTAGGAGTATATTCTGTATATTTCACACATTGCAATATTTTGAAACTTATTTTGAACTTCTTCCCAAACTTCAGTTTGTCTGTGCAAAAATTAGGGTTTCGTCGCAAGCAAACGAGTACAAATCTTATATTTTGGCCGTGCAGTACCGTATCAGTAAGAAATGTGTGATTCATGTTATGGAAAATTATTAGGGTATATTAAGTATATTAGAGTATACTATGTACTTTAAATGGATTTTTTGTTTACTGTGGAATCAACATGCACATGGTTTCCTCTATATTTCATAAATATGTTATGTTATATTTCTGATATACAAATGTTAATGTTAACATTCTCAGGATTATATTCATGGTATTACTGATTTTAAAGTTCATGTTCATATATACAAAAAATTAGTAGTGATATTGGTACTGTGAGACCCAAGTCTGGATTAGAGGGGTCAATTTTTTTACTGTGTTGAGAAAAGGAGTTTTGAAGAAATCTATATTTTAAAGACTGGCGTTTAGACGTTTAAGTCTTATTCCATGATGAAGGCAACGCGAGAAGGACTTTGGCGATTAAAATACATTTAGGTGAGCAAAGTTTTTTGCGAGAACAAACAGGTAGTATAATACTTTAAGTAAGAGCTGAAAGTATTTTAGGAACCTTAAGATGACTAATCCAACTTAGAATTAGTATAAATAGAGGAAAGAATTAGAAAAAAAATAGATTTCGAAAGTCTGAAGAAAAAAAACTAAGTTGGATCTATTAAGCCCAAAAAGGAAAAAAAAGATTTCAATAGTGAACAATTGAACAATTTGAAGGACTAAGTTTCAAACTATTTTCACAAGGTTTCTAATTTTTTAATACAGTTTGAAAGAGTTTATAGTTTTTTGAACGTTATTTGTTGAAGAATGGTTAGGGATGATGCCTTTTTTTTTTTTTTTATGGTAGTCAATTTTTTCTATTGAAAATTAGTTTTGAACATTGCTTAGTTGTATAACAAAATATATGATATATATATAGATTTTGGTCAATAATTTATTGACTGAAATATATTGTTTGTGAAGAGAAAGCAAAACATGCGCAGCGGAATTAAGGATCAATTCTACTCTAATTGCATCTAAACTAATTTAGAGATTAACATGCATAAAAGGCTCTAATTAAGACAAATTGGGGTTAAAGAAAATACGTACTTTCGTAGCTTTTTGATTCCTCGATATCTCCTCACGAACACGAACTTGGGACCACCACTAGAGTTTACCTGCTAGTCTCTAAACTTAGAACCGGGTTGTGAGACCTGTTAAGTGAAGGAACTAAGAGATATATATAGAAATTGGAAGGTAGAATTTAAGAGTTTGATATTTGGGAGAGAAATACTTTCTTGAGATAAAATTGTAATTCAAAATTAAAAAACTGGTAAAAAAAATTTCACATTTGAAAACAGCCCTATTTATAACCTAATTACATAAAAAAATGCATGTAATTAGTTCACCAAATCTCAACACATCACATTCTACTAACCATCAGTAGAATTTAGTGGGCTAGGTGTCTCCATCTTATGTTGCCACTTTTTATTTCCACTAAGTGTTAGTGGAATTATCCAACAAAATGTTGGATTTTTCTACTAACTTTAGTCCAAGGGCAATTTGGTCATTTGACTATTTAAGTCAAAGTCAATTTTTGACTTTTTCAAGTCAAAAACCAACATTTTGACTTTTTTCATTATGTCTGTCTTGACTAATTCAGCCTTCCAAGCATGAATCCACATTCATTTTTTCAAAATTCAAATCACATTTGAATATAAAGTCGATCAAAGTTTGACTTTTTTCAACTTTGACCATTTCCATCAATTATGAGCTTCCAAATATGAATCTGTATTCATATTTTTAATATTTAAATCATATTTAAACATAAAGCTCTATCTCAAACTTATAACCGACGACTATATCAAATATATTTATTAGTTTCTCTCTCTTTACCTAATTCGAACAATTCAAATTATTCCAACATATTGTTTTAAATTAATTCCATATGAGCTAGTAGGGGAACCTAATGGACCTATAGATCATGGGCTCCAACGATCCCACATTAACTGGCTAAACCCTTTTTAGACCAACCTAATCAATATTTGTTAACTAACGGCTCATTCCACCAAAGTCTCGTAGTTGCACTCCCTTCATTATAGATATATTTATGTCCATCTGATATAACCATGATCAGTAAGTTAATCCTTCACAGGTTGTTTGTAAGGATAATTCAGTGGGAACATAAATTCATAGTTTGCTCAGGATTAAGATTAAGCTACCTAAGTCATCAATAATCAAAATAGTCAATTTTGTATAGTCAATGGTGTTATAACTTAAAAGTGACTATTTCATGGTTCTAGTCTTATGTAAACTCTTCATATAAGATGCACCCACTTTCATATCTCTACATGAACGATTCAAGATCACATCATTTGTATTAACTACAAAGCAGGCCGCATCCATAGTGTTCCCAGAATAAGGCTTCCAACCTTATTCATACACTATAAACCATTTGGGTTATATACTCGAACTTGATCCACATTTATGTCTCTACATAAAGTTCAAGTCTACACTAGATAGTCTTGAAACCTTAGTTTATTAGATTCAAGATTATTAGTATTCTATTTTCACTAAGAAGTTCTCATGACCACTTTATTGAATAGAATATAATTTTAAACTACAAACTACGAGTTTTAGGACATAAATTTTAACAGTTTGCTATATATGAAAAATTGAAGTTGTATAAAATTATAAACTTGGACGAGTTTATGTGTGCAGACTACAAGTATATGACATAATCAAAGTCTTAGGGATATTGATGAGTTACTGATTTAATAGTGGAATTGGTAAGTTAGCTAATATGGGGTATATATGAAATAAAACGGTGTATATGTGATGATTATTACATTCGAGGTCAATTTTGAATGACTTTATAATCTGGTATAAAGGAAATCATTGGACACACATATATATATATGAACAAATATAATAAGGTGCATTTAGAACAAAAAAAAAACATAAATTCAAGAAAATTGTAAACTTCTTTGTAGAGATATATGAATGATATGGAAACCTATGTCTGATATATATAAATCCTGGTCATATTCATATTGTCTGAAATATATTGTCCGCTATATATGAAAAATATGAAGTTGTATGAAATTAAAAACTTGGACGAATAGTGTTTATGTATACAGGATAGTATATGACATAATTGAAGATTCAGAGGCATTGATTAGCCACTAATGTATAGGTGGATTAATTTAGTGATCTAATTTGTGGTATATATGAAAAAATTGATTTATATGTGGTAATTGATACATTCAAAGGAAATGTCGATGGTATGTCTTAAATATCAAATTTTAATATATCCAATCTGTGGTATGTATGAAAAAATTAAACTTAGTAAATAAATTTAAACTTATGTTGACAAAAGTAAATAATGAAGAGATATAAAAAGAAGGGATAAAAAAACATAAATCAATAATTGAAATATGAGAAATTGTCTATAACATACAAAGTTATTAAAAACATAAAGGTAATTTTAAAAAAATATATATCATTTGACAATTGATCAACCTACTTCAATAACGAAAGCTTACATCTCTTTCAATTATGGCCAAATCGTCTATAACGGCCATATTTAACATGTCTCTTGAACTGCATTTTAGAAGGAACTCTAATCTTTTTGGGTCAACCAATTGCACGTTTGGCATTGGATGAGAGGATTAGAATCGATCTAACATTATCAGGTATTTGCCATTGTCGATGATCACCTAAGGGATTTATTAATCCTCTAGATATTGAACTCAAAGTGTTTCAAATAAAAAGGAGAGACATATGGCTTTATTGACAAATGCTTGATGGTCAAAACAACACAAGCGTGCGAACATAGTATTTGCAATATATCACACATCCTACAACTACAAATCTTCGAAGGCAAGTACACAATATATTGAGTTGTCCCATCAATCACCTCGTATTTCATATTATTAATGGGATTGACCTACAATGGTAGATAAATACAATATTATATGATGTATATAAGTAATATCACTATGTATATCCAATGTATGATAAAGTGAATGAAAAATATCTTCATTGATCGACTACATTTCAATATGTTCCCTTAAAAATTGCTCTATAAATTTTGTGAAATTAACAATTTGATAATAAGCTTCATTTCTTCTATAAAAAACTATTTTTGCAACAATATCATTCTCAAAACCTCGAGCATGGAAGATGTTGGTAATTCCCTAGCTTTAAGCATAGCAGAATTCAAGCTCTCAAATATATTAGTGGTCATGACATTATATCTCCTACATGGTGAGTACACACGAGACCACCTCGAAAAACCAATTGATTTTAACTCTTGACGTATACCAAATGCTCTAGATTCCAACAGACGCATCTCATGTTTAAAATCTACTAGATTATCAACTTTGTCACATGCATAAAATACAATATCAACTATTCTCTCTTACACTTCAATTTTAGGTTCCTTAGTAAATGAACCATGCACATGTAATGTAACACATTGGAAAATACTACCTCTATGGCTTTGCATATACTTTTATGCATGTGATATACTATTACAACATAATTTGTTTTACCCATCATCTAATTGATAGTAATTTTGGTTTTAGAGGTTAAAATTATTAGATCATTTTTTGTGGTATGAGTATGAAAGTTTTCATATTATTACAAAAAACTCAAGTAAGGTTACGTTTATTTTTGAAAAAAATGGACTATAAAACAAGAAAAAAATATCATTGGATGAAGTGGTTAACCGTTGTTATCATATAAGCGTCATTGAAATATTTTCTACAGATTTTTTTATATATAGTTTAGTTGATGATCACATTTTTATAATCTTATGGCTTATTTTAAAAATTTTATTTGAATTTTTCGGAATTAATAATGCTAATATTAAGACTCAAACAGAAAAATAAATTAAAATTGAGTTCTATTTTTAGATTAAGGCATTTGAATTTTTCCAAAAAAGTATAAAAGAATGCTAAACTCCATATAATTAGTTAGGAAATTGACATCTTGTACTAAAAAAATGAGAAAACCTCGAGGAGGGTGAATTTCAAGAGCTCGAGAGATTTTTAAATTAATAATTATTCTGAAGTCTTTATTTTCATATTTAGTTTATGTGCCTAATTTAAGAAAATAAAATTTTCTCGTTTTCGTATAATATTTTTTCTATACTGTTTTAAGAGAGAATTTGTGGTCAATAAAAAGTAATTATGTAAAATGATTAGAATTAATTAATTTTAAGAGAGTACTAATTAATTTATACACGAAACAATAAAAATGTGTATTTGTCATTCTGTTATACAGAAATATAGGGTTGCTTGCATGTAATTATTTGAGAATTGAAGATGTTAGTCCATGCAATTAAGCATATATAATGGCAATAAAAAATGATAATTTAATTTATGATGAAGTGATATATGATTTGGTAGAAATACGAACTAAAATTATGTAAAAATTTGGAAATCTAATTACGTGCTTGAGACGATGTCTAATTTTGATACTTTCTTCATCATATTTATAAAATTACGTATAAAAGGATTATTCATATTTTTTGATTTGTAGTGAAAATTTATATTAAAGCTAAATTTATTAGATGAACATCTTAATTAACAAGATTTAATAAAATCAATTTAAAAAAAAATGTGTATTTTATGTAAAGTATATATATGTAGGTAAAAAAAAAAGTAGTGAAAAACCCAGATTATAATAATCTTCGCCCCAAACACAGATTATAATAAGATAGACTATAATAGTTGCATCCCAAACACAGACTATAATAACCTAAACTATAATATTTTTTACCATAAATGCAGACTATTATAATTCACTCATTGCCCCAAACACCCTCTAAGAGTTTTAGGATCATTTAAAAAAAAGAAAAAGTAAAGTTTTGAGATAAATAATTTGTGAAATGTCAAATTGTCCTCACTAAAAAACCCTAATTTCTATATCATTTTGTCCTTCTTCCCCTGTCCACCATTTTCTCCTTGCCAAGTGACAAACCTATTTGAATGGCAATTCTAATGGATGGGCTGATTTTGACCAATGACCACAGCCACTTTGTTAGATTGTCAACACAAGAGTTTTTTTTCTTTTTTTTTACTTCTGATGGATTGTGAATACGTAAGTAGCATCGGTTCCTTCTCCTTAAACTAATGGAGTCAAGCAGTGGTTGGCTTCTTCCAATGCCAACAAGGTGAAGCTTGAACCAATGGCGACACACCAAGAAATAGAGGCAGAGTAGTGCAAAGACTTTAACTACGACTCGCCATTCCAATTCTTTTCTCAGCCTTCTCCTCTTCCACCACCTCTGTTGTCATTGTTGGGACCGTCTTTACCATTATTGTTCTACTCAGTGGAACTCTAAAGTGAAATGAATTATTGTTGCAATTGGTTGAAGGAAATAAAGCATCGATTTGTTGTATATTGATATGAGAGATTTTCCAAACTGGTGCACTTTGGGTTTCACATTTAAAAAATAGCACATATTTTTTAGAATTCATCATAATAATGTTTCTTCAAGGTTCGTTACGACTGAAATTGTCCCTGGTATTTGTTATATAGTTCGGATAGCCTGAGATTTGTCCATGGTAGGTGAATATAGTGAAATCTACCCTGACTCATGATTTTTTATATTACTTATATGTGTATCATAATAAAATGTGAAAGACTATTGGTTTGCTAAAGAAGTTTCCTAACAACTCCCAATTATTTACAAGTGTTTGGTTCCACTCCCACACTCACAATTTATACTTTCCCCAAAAAATCAAGCAAAATAAGGTGGATGTAACATTGTTAGGTTTAGAAATTGTATTTTCTTTGTTATTTACATGTTGATGAGGCTAATAACTTTCGTTTTCATCTTCTCGTACATAATCTCATTGCTAAGTCAAAGGTCTTGGTTCAGTTTCTTTATATTTACCTGAGATTTGAAACTAATTAGAGTATAGTTTCATGCCTTGTGTATTCGTTGATTTTGGTGGTGAATGGAGAGAGAATGAGAATATGTTGGAGGTTAAATGAAATGGTTAAATGTGGATGTTAGTATAAAGTTTGAGTACTTTAGGTTAAATTTACAGAATTCGTGGGACAAATTTAGCCGAATACGATTTGGTTCTAAAATGCTTGTATAATATGAAGCCTTTTATATCTGCTTTTGTTATTAGTAATCATGAAGATATTCAATTTTTTCCAACCAGTGATGATGTGTTTGAAGTTGCTGTTATGGTTTCTAAGGTACCATTAGTAACTTGTCAATCTAGGAGTATTTCGACATCATTTACTATTATTCAAATGGTCCAAAATGTTTATTTATTCACATCTAATCCTAATCTTTAGTTTATCCTTGAGTACAATGTTGTAGTGAATGAGGTTTGAGATTTGTGTCCATTGACTACTAACAGGTGCATGTTAGAGTTGGGAGGCAATGCAGATGGATTGGTTAGAATGAAACATGTAAAGTCATCAGGCAATGATATTATTGAGAATGAGAATGCATTTATCATTGATATGTCATCGGATTCTGATGTTGACATAAATATGGAGGTGTTGGAGGTATCTAAGGCAGATGTTAATACTTATTGTCTACATCATATTAAGTTGATAAATGATCATAATCCAATAGCAACAGAGGTAGAATGTACATTTAACTTAGAATTAAGTCATGAAAAAGGATCGATGGGTGAAAGTAACCTGACGACTTTTTATGATTAGTTGGAGGGTTCAGTGGACAGTGACAACGAAGAATGTGTTAGTGTTAAGAAGCGAAAGTGTGTTGAAAAATTAATGGCTCATACCATTGTCGTCTCAGCTAAGTCGTTTATTGAAGATATCTACGTTGGTTATTTGTTTTTAAATACGAAGAATTTAGCAAAAAAAATTGTTTTTCTTTATCGTTAGGAAGAATTTCCAAAATCATGTAGATCAAACAAGAAGTTATATGTTTTAAGTTTGTAGAAACTCGGGGCTGTTAAAATGAGAGATTATGATATTTTTAAAGTTTCTAAGTATGTTAGTACTCACATATGCCAAAAGATTATAAGCAAGTCAAGGTTAGGTTATAACTGAGTTGATTAAGTCGAAGTACCAAGATGTTAGTTGTCGTTATAGGCTGAAGGAAATAATTCAAGACTTTCGCATAGAGTATAAGGTGGACATTACTTATGAGAATGCATGGAGGGCTCGAGAAGTTGCATTGTCCATTGTAAGAGGGCCCCTTAGAGAATCTTATAGTTTTTTAGCTCGGAATGAAGAAGCATTGAATATTTCTAACCCTAGTACTCAATACGATTTGAAGATCAAATCAAATGGTCATTTTAAATACATGTATATAGCACTTGAGCTTCCATTAGAGGTTTTATGAACTGCATAAGACCAGTAATCATGGTTGATGTTGCATATTGCAAGGGAAAGTATAAGGGTATCGTGCTTGTAGTGATGTCAGTCGATGCTAATAAGCAAATATATATTCTTGTTTTTAGGTTGGGGGATGAAGAGAATGATGAATCCTGGATGTGGTTTATGAGAAGATTACAAGCAACAATCGGTGTGATGATTGGGCTAATATTTATATTTGATCGCCATAAGAGTATTGCTAAAGTCATTGTGTTAGTCTTCCTAGATACTTTTCACACACTGTGTATCCATCATCTGAGCTTAAACCTGATGACGAAGTTCAACAATGACAACATGTGTTTGAATTTCATGTTAGTAGCTAAAACATGTTGAGAGTTTGTATTGCAATATTACTGAATTAAGTTGGCTCCGTATAGAGGGGTACAAACTTTTTTGTCACTCATTAGTCTTAAGCTAGATCCTTGTCTATAAACTCGACCTGTCAATCAAACCAAAACTAAGTATTAGAACTCTAAATATTTTTGTCTTTCTAAGATAAGCTTAAATGACGTACTTCTTATGATACACTTAAGATAACATACAAAAGATATCGCTCCTGAATTTCAATTTATGAATTAACAATCACATTTTCACATTTTTTACCATAATTTTCTAGATTTACTACACAAACTTCAAACTTCATAACTGTCTCAATACTTACATGGAGGAATGCAAATGAGATTCTTTTCATTTTGAAGGAATTCAAACTTCATAACCAAAATGAGTATACTTTATATCAAAATTTTCATTTTGAAGTCCTCTAACTTACATGGAGGAATGAAAATGAAATTCTAAGTGGGTTTGCCAAGAAATCCCTTGAAATACAGCTACTTCAGTTTCACGTTTTTTGCAACCCTCTACTTTTCTTCTGAAATTAAACATATTTCCAATCATATTTGGCTCATGAGTTCTTCATGAAAGGTAGAAAATTGAATAAGTTTTCCAACCATACCAAATAGAGCTTCTAATTCAACTTATACACTTAAGGATGTTTGAAAAACCAAAGACTCTTCATATTTGCATGAAATTACAGAAACGTCAAAATATGCAGAATCCACATACATACAACTATAAAACAACTTCTTCAAATTTCAGCAATCACAAATATTAAATGAATTAATAAAATCAAAATGTATCAACAACTTGGTACAAAATGTGTCCAACATTATTAAGAAAATGAAAAGAAACTTGTAATCAAAATTACTTAAACATCAACAAGATTTCAAGTTTGAAATAGGTTCAAGTAACTCATTCAAACTTGACATCATATATCTTGATGATTGTTTTTTTGTCCCTATTAACAAATGAATAAAACAAAATGTCATTATTACAATATAAATATAAAAACTAACAATATCACTTTAATTAATTTTAATAGCCAATTTAATTAAGGAGGAAAGGTTATACATGAGTGTGATAGTAACAAGTCTCAATTTACCTCTAACATACTTGCAACTCAAACTAAAAGAGAGAAGGAAGATATTGCATTGTTATGTATAATAATAGTATATTATACTTTACATAACATTATCAAGAAAAAAGGATAAATGAAAATAAAAGGATTGTAGCATAATACTAGAATTCAATTACCTTTTTTAGAATAGTTTTCTGAAAAGAAATGGTAAAAATCCATTAAAATACTAAAAATTAATTAAAAAATATTCAAGTATCCACTATTCAAATACAAGAAAATATGGTGTGAAACCAAAGGAGTTACTTGAATAAAAAAATTGTAGAAATGCGACTAGCTAGCGGAGATCAAAGAAGAAAGTATATTTTAGTTGTAGATCATCATAATCTAAATACATCATATCAACAATAATAAAAGAGATTAGATGTCATGCCTCACCCTGCATGCTTCCTTAAACTTTTCGTGCAAAAGAAAACATGACTTGAGTAATCCTAACACCTCTAATGTGAAATGTCAAAATGCTCGTTTAGGAACTTTAACATCTAAGCAGTTAAAAACACAACCATAACGCTGCAGAAAACAACACAATTCCACTTTTAATAACTTAATAACATGCATTCTACAACAGTACATGAAACAAAATCCTTATACAAGACTTAAATAAGAAATCATAAACGCCTTCACAATCTTCAACCTTCAACGATTGCTTAGCTCCTTGATTAATTGCTTAGCTCCGATCACTTACCTTTTAACTCGATCGCTTAGCTCCTTAATTACAACCTGAAGTAGGAAAAGTTTAAAACGTAAGTCTATGACTTAGTTACTGATAATTTTTTAAAACATTTTTTAGAATACAAAGCATTCATGTAAAACATTTCTATTTCATAAATACAGGCTCAACTCCTTAATTTATTAACACAATCACAAAGCACACATTAGTCATCCATATTCTTTTTCACCAAAAACATGAACCATTCCACGAATAGACTAGTGTGATGTCCTTTCACAATCATCAACATCTCCTGAGATGTCATTGGTTCATTTCTCGTTGCTTAGGCTGTTAGGCTCAATACGCTCCTTTCAACGTATTTGTGAGGCCCTGATTCGCAAGAAAGGATGCAAATGGAGAATAGGCGATGTGAAGAGAAAAGCATAAGTCGAAGTGTAACGACCTAACTTTTCAGACTAAGTTGAAGTCATTACTTTAGCACAAAGACACTTCTTTTAAACACAAAAGATCATAAAATCTATTTAAAACAAATAGACATCAAATAAACTTTATTTAAATCCTATTTCAAACAAAATGAAAGTAATAAAGTCACCGATAAACAAACTGTTGTTCTAAACATGAAACTCATTTCAAGCATCAATACTTAAGAGAAACTGTAACACATTTAAAACTGTAAGTAGAATCATTTTTGAAAGAGTGTTTCCATATTGCGATCACGAGTCCTTCTTGACCCTCATCGGTCTACCTCTCGATTTATCATTACCTGACAAAGTTAAACATGAAAAAGATAAGTATAAAATATACCCAGTAAAAAACCCACTACTGGTCCCATTAGGGGTAAGAACGGTTAACTTCCTATTAAGAGGTATCCTGCACCATAACAGTCTTATGATTTCTTAAGATACACGTCAATCAGTCTAGTGATTCTGAAGGAGCACACATCAGGCTAGTGATCCCGAAAGATACACACATCAGTTTAGTGATCCTGAAGGATGAACACCTCAGTCTAGTGATCCCGAAGGATGCACTCATTAGTCTAGTGATCTCGAATGATGCACTCATCAGTCTAGTGGTTTTGAAGGATTCACTCATCAGTCTAGTGATCCCGAAATATGCACACACCAATCTAGTGGTCCCAAAGAATGCACACACCAATCTAGTGATCTCGAAGGATGCACTCATCATTCTAGTAATTCCAACAGATGCACGACAAGTGGTGATCCTATAGGACACCGTGCAAGGTAAACTACCCCATAGATAAAGTTAATAGTTTTTCTCCAATTTAGTACACACAATTCGCGACAGTCACATCGAAGTACAATTAAAACTATCAACAATACTCCTTCTCTACACATAGCTAGTAAAAAATAAACACACTAGTATATATCACAATTTAGTCAAAAGTACGAGTCATCAATCAACACATTCAAATCTACATAACAGTCAAAGCATCTCAATTCAGTATAATCCATCAACACATTCAAATCTACATATAGCAATCAAGTCCTTTCAATCAATACATTCCAACTTCAATATAGGATCCAATAGTAGAAATCTCTTACCTTAACTTTACTCAAACTCCTTGATCAAACTAAATCCAACAAATCAATCCTAAACATAAGTAAATAGAAAATCAAATATTTTCCAAATAATTTTATCTTTCTAATTCACCCAAATATGAATTTCACAACTTACCACGTAAAAGGAGAATCGAACCCCAACCAAACTTGTCATGAACCCAAGAATTTGAGCGTTAATTCTCCAATATCACCTTCAAGGATCAAATAAACAGCAACCCTTCTCCACAAACTAGACATAATTTCTGATCTTTTAAGACTAATTTGAGTGAATTTGCACGAGTGAGTTGTGAGAAACCCTTTCGTTGAAGTTACCTATTTATAAGAGTCCTTGCATAAGATTAAGTTAACACTTCATCCTTGATTAGACTCACCTCTTAAGATCCTAATTACACCTCCTACTTCTCCCCCACATCCTTCTTGGCTGCAAAATGCATGTTAACATGGTTAAGACACTTGAATTAGCCTTAAACCACTTGCTTAAAACATGTCACATACTTGTCCTAATCGCATGGCTAACCTCCAAGGTTTTCTCGCATAGCTTGCTAAATTCCATAGCTTTATGTGTAATCTTATCGCTTAATGACAAGCCTCAAATGCATGCTATCCTTCAATGGATCTCCTTTTGACACTTAGCAAAAATTTCTAAATTTTCTAATTTTGACTTAACCATAAATCTTTATGTCTCTTCTAAACATTTTTACCTTCTTTTTCCTATATCTTTCTCTTTTACCTTGTCCTTAACTAATCCTTAATAAGTTCCAAAGATTTAACAAATTTTTGGGTTTCACAAAAGTCTTGTCAAGGTGACATGACAACTCACCGTGGGAAAAGAAATGATGGTGACATTTTGGGAAGAGAAAAGGACAGTCAGGCGATTTAAGAGTTTGGCTTCCCAAGGAGTGAGGTGTGCATCTCAAGGGAAAGTCAAATCACCACTGACGGAGTAGACTACGTGTTGAGTTCAGGTTGACAGTATGGCACAATATGTTAGTAAGGTGACACGTGTAAAACGTGGAAGTGACCCTTGAAGGTGAAAAACCACTATAAATAAGACTGAAAGCCAAAGAAAAAAGGAAAATTTTAATTTTTCGAGAAATGCTAGAATTTTATGATGAAAGTGAGAAGAGAAAGTTTTGAATGTGGAATGGTCAGTTGAAGGAACCGCCATGCGAGAGGAGAAAGTTGGAAGTAGAGAAGGAAGAAGGTACGGCTAAGTATCTTGTGTGAGTGATAGAAACATGATTTATAAGTACTGTTTTTGTGAGTCATAAATGTGATTTGCAAATTTTCCTATGATTGATTATTTTCTATAAGTGATTCTGTAAAAACGAATGTTTGACTAAATGTTTTCTATATTTAAATACAAGTTGTGAATGATTAAATGTTTCTAAGTATGAATATGACTATTTTTCTGAAGGTGATAAAGTGTGATTTATAAATGATTGTGAATGACAAATCGGTTTTTAAATGTGATTTCTAAATTGTTGTTTATTATTCTCGTTTTGAAAAAGAGAAGTTTCATGAAAAGGATTTTGTGAGCATTCTTTCCTTTATGATTATGTTTATGAGATGTCATATTATTCTGTGATAATCCATGCTAAAAGTAAGCTATGAACTGTTGATTCCTTGTTGTATCCGTGTGGTTTGTGTTTTATTGCCAGACACTGGTGAGAATCCCAAGTAACTCGCTGATACTAGTTGAGTGTGAATTTCAGGTCTAGGCAAGGAGAATATTGGTTGGGGCAAGTTTTGATGTGTTCTTGATGAAGAACACTCGTGAGAATTCCAGGTAACTCACATGACACTTGTTGAGTGAGAATCTTCGGTCTTGGCGAGGGAAGAATCTCAGGTCTGAGCTATTTGGTGATGAGACGTTGGTTGAGTGTAACTCCTAGGTCTGAAAATGTTGAATGTGAAGAGGCATTGGTCGAATCCTAGGTAACTCACAGGACGCTGATTGAGTGTGAATTTCAGGTCTTGGCGAGGGGAGAATCCTAGGTCTTAGAGTTGAGCTTGTTGCGAAATGACCTCAGCGAACGTTACAACACCATATGCCGGCAGAGTTGTAGGCTCGCTGTTCAGTTGTTGATTTGTTGTGGCCGATGCGAGGTGCTTTATCTGATGCAGTTCGACCTTATTATTTATGGATCCTGTGTGTTTTTCCCAAAAGTTTTTCTCAAAACCCATTACTCACTAAGTCTGTTTGACTTATGTTTTAAGTTTTTCCCTCCTCAGGTTGTCAGACATTGAGGCCATGCGAATATGGGTTCTAGGATGTTGTAGCCAAGCTAATAAAGGAAGATAGAGTTACTTTATAGTTTTACATGGCATGCTAGCCATTGCTTCTCATCATACGCCTAAGGAGCTTGTTGATAAGCGAATTGCTCCATACTGCTAATGACCCAATTCCAAAGGAAGACGAGTGCAATATCCAGGTTGGATAAATCTAACCCGGTGAGCCAAAGAGTCAAGAAGCTAAAGTCAAGGGGAAGCTAGCCCTAAACGCGATCTGCAAAGGGAAGTGGTTGGTAACCAAGACGAAGGAGGAAGTGCCACCTTTACATCTCTAGGAACCATCAGAAAGAGTGGTGTTTGGCGACAAAGAAAGAAAAGGAAGATGTCGATAGTTTTCCTTGGGTTTGATTGAAGATGAAAAAAAGAAAAAAGGACAGGATCGGAGCCTTACACCCCCACACACCACTACAAAGAGTAGCATTAGGCAATGGATGAAGGAAAGAGTGTTACACCCTAGTGCAGAAAAGGACGCAAGAAGACTAGACTAGGTTTTAAATTATGCAAAGTGAAGTTTAAAAGTTGCAATTTGTATTTTATAACTTTTGTAAGTGTTAAGTTAATAAAGAGAAGGGGTTTAAGTTATTCTGTTATGCTATTGTATTTCTTTAAGTTGTTTTTCTGCTGTAAGAGTTGAAAAACTCTCTAAAGCTCAATGGAAGAGTTTTGTGAACAGAGAAGAAGAAGAGTTGTTCTGCCTTACTAGGCATTCGATACATCATTTTGCGAGAGGTATGCGTTGAATGTTTATGCGGCACGCCCTCCATTTGATCATGCAGTGTGACATTTGGGGCAGGGCATGTCAGTATTAGCCAGCTTCTCACTGTCATGTGGTTCTTTTACCTTATAGGGTTGTCTGACGCATTATGTGTACATAATAGTTAGTTTATTGATAGGAATATGACTAATGGTTTACTCACAAACAAAGCATACAATACAATCACATGAAACTTTCAAACACAAAGCTTCACTTTCATTAAACATGATTTACTGATATTAATGCTAAACATAAATATATGCATAAAATAATATCATGCTTGCTTTCTACCATACTTAATATAACATGATTCAATTAAAAAAAGAGCTTTAGAAAAAATTTCTTTTTCCTTGAAAATCACTCGTGGTTCTAAGGTTCCCTTTTACTCAGAATGCTTTTCCCAAATCTTAATGCATCTTCTCGCCTAAAAAATCTTCTCGGTAAAACAACATTTATCTTTTGCTTAACCAAATCTCATAATAACAATCCTCTCCTTCTATCTTTAACTCATATTTAAACTAATCTCAAAATAGATTAGTCATTCCTTAAACTCATATAATCTTGCTAGCTACTGCTTAATTAAATCCTGACTCATTCCATGCCATGACATTTGGAATCCAACTCCATTGATTTGATAATTATAAAGCTTTCAACCAACATAGTCCTAAGGATTTCTTTAAATTTCCTTTTCTACCTACAACCTTTCATACGATCATTTAACTTTTTGCATGATAGTTCAACCTCTTACACAATCGTATAGAATCATCGTTTAGCTTTCTATACAATCATTCAACCTCTTACACGATTGTTTAGCTTTCTAAACGATCGTTTAATTTAGTTTTCAATCGATCGTTAACTTCTTACACTGTTGTTTAACAAAATACTCCTTCAAAACATTCTCCAAAACTATTATTACTAATAATGACCTTCAACTTAGGTGTGGGTCTTACATTAGAAACTCTAATAATATATAAAAAAAAAAAACTAAGAATCAAGATCACTATCATTAAGAAACATAAATTGAATTAAGAAAATAAAATTAACAATAGAAAGTTGCAAACAAGAATTTGGTAATCCTATATGAAAGTATCAAGAATCTGTAGTTGAAAATATTTGGGTGTTGAGAGAAATCAAATGGATGAAAATAGGTAGGAAGAGAGAGAATTAAACCCACAAGAGGATAATGGGAGGCAAAATGCTAGGTCTAAAAATAGGGAGTTGTACTAAAATATATGTCTGAAAATAAGGATCAAGTGGGAAGGGAGCATTTACCATTTACCTATTTTATTAAAAAATATAATGGAAAATTCAAATTTTGAAGATACTCGCTCTTTTTAAACTAAAATGGTAACTGTTTTTTATGTAAAAAAATGAAAAAGTTAAGATTTTACTTTAATCAATATAATATCAGTTTTTTTACTAGAAAAATAAAGTTACAAAGTATAAATTAAAATATATTTAACAAAAAAAAATTGTCGCAACTAATTGTTGGAATTTATGTGCTAAAACTCGTATTTTGTAATTATATTCTATTCAATAAAGTCGTTATTGATACTATAATCTTAAAGCAAATAAACTAAGGACTCGAGACTATTATTAAGTAAACCTGAACTTTCTGTAGAGACATAAAAATGGATCAAGTTTGAGTATATAGCCTAAATAGTTATAATATATGAATACGGTTGGGCAACTTATTTTGGAAACACTATGGATAAGGCCCATTTTATAGTTAGTATAAATGATATGTAACTAAATCATACATGTAGAGGCGTGAAAGTGGAGGCATCCTGTGTAAAGAGTTTACATAAGACTGGAACCATAAAATAGTCACTTTTAAGTTATAACACTGTTAACTTTGTAAACTGACTATTTCATTTATAGATATCAAGTGTAACTTAATCTTAATCCTAAGCTCATTATGAACTCTTGTTCACACAAGATTGTACTTAGATTTGTATAGGTGAGGGCACCTCATTACAGCTAGGCCAATAAGCCTCCCATTTCACGAGTAAGATCGTGTGAATAGTTGGAGACATAAGGTGCAAGATGGAATTCGCTCCTACCCACTTTAGAGTTAGTAGATAGTTTGTTCCCTTAATGACTGAATCCAAGTCTTGAACAAGGGGCCCACCCTCTCGTTGGCTCGAGAGAGATTCGGTTTGAAGGTTGAACATTAAACCAATTGTTCAATAGTAGATCAGTGGGACTTAAAGAGAAAGATATAATCTCGGGGGTAAGACGGTATTTTGACCCAGTCGAGGTTATGAACAACTTGTAAAGGATTCACTTACTTATCATGGTTATATCACATGGACACAAATATATCTATAGTGAGGGCAGTGCAACTAGAGAACTTTAGTGGAATGACCCGTTAGTTAACAAAGGTTGATTAACTCAGACCAAAGAGTTTAGACAGTTTATTTTGGATCGTTGGAGCCCATGATCTATTGGTCCATTAGGTTCCCCTGATAGCTCACAAGAAATCAACTTAAAACATTATGATGGAATAATTTTAATTGTTTGAATTAGGTAAAGAGAGAGAAACCGACAAATATATTTGATATAGTCACCAGTTATAAGTTTAAGACAGATCTTCATGTTTAAATGTGATTTAAATATTTAAGATATGAATATGAATTCATATTTGGAAGCTCGAAAATGATGAAAAAGATAAAAAAAAATGTAAAAAGTCAAAATGTTGAGTTTTGACTTTGAAAAATTAAACTTTTTGAAAAATTAAACTTTGACCGACTTTATATTCAAATGTGATTTGAATTTTGGAAAAATGAATGCGAATTCATACTTGGGAGGTTGAAATTAGTCAAGACGGATAAAATGGTATAAAGTCAAAATGTTGACTTTTGACTTTTTAAATGTCAAATTACCATATTACCCTTGGAAGCACATTGCATGTAATTAACAAATGGCTTCATGCATGTGAGACACCTACTTGGTCATATGCTAAGTGTGGAGAATGGAAGCCCACTACATTCAATTTTTGCATGTAGTTTGCTTATAAAAGGAATGGATTGCAAATGAAAGTTTAGTGTTGGTTTTTGTTGAAATTTATTTTGTAATTTGGAATTGCAAAATCAAATCAAAATTCATTTTCTCTTCACAAGTTCTCAAAGCCAAATTCATCCTCCTAAATTCATCTCTCTCTATTTTCTCCACCATTAGAGTCTCACAACTCGGTTCTAAGTCTAGAGAATAGCAGGTCAACACTATTGGTAGTCCTGATTTCAAATATGTGACGAGATTACGATAGTAGAAAAGCATCAAATGTGAGATTTCTATTAACCCTATTTTTGTTTCATTTTAGAGTTGTAATGCATGTTAATTATTGAAGTGTTTAGTTGTAATTAGAGTAAAATATGATCTTTATTTTGCTGTGCATGTCTACTGTTTCCATCACTAATGAGTGATATATATACTGTATAACATTTTTTAAAACGTTTTATTACTAAATAGAGGCATTTGCATTAATTTATTGTGACACTTTTAAATGTTATAAGTAATTGTTGCAATCGACTCTATTGCAATCGTTGCTATAATTGTTGCAACTTAAAATGTCAAACTTCGAAGAGATATCAAGATGTTTAGTTAACGATCATTTGAAGGTAGAAAGCTAAACGATCGCGTAAGAGGGTAAACAATAATTTAGAAAGCTAAACGATCGTTGAGTTGGAAATGAAAAAAAAATAATACAATCCGACAACCTAACTCAACCCGTAAGCTAAATGATTAATTTAACACTCGCGCATGTAATATATTTGGTACATGATTTTGTACAAAAATTGTTTTGATTTGGCTACACGGTCGTTTAGATTTGGCTACCCAAATGTCAAATCTAAACGATGTTTTTAAAGATTATTTGGTACACGATCGTTTAAATTTGGCTATTATTTGGTACATGATCGTTTAGGTTTAGCTATTTTTTGGTACACGATTGTTAAGTTTTGATCATTTAGATTTGGGTAGCCAAATCTAACAATTTTTTTCAAGATTTTTTGGTACACGATCATTTAAATTTAGTACATGATCATTTAGATTTGGCTACCCAAATTTAAACAATTTTTTAAAAATATTTTTTGGTACACGATCATTTAGGTTTTGCTACCAATTTTTTAAAAGATTCTTTTGTTAGATTTGACTATTTTTGTACACGATCATTTAGATTTGGCTACACAAATCCCAACGATTTTTTTCAAGATTTTTTATATTTGATACATGATCTTGAACAACCAAAAAATAGTTTGAAAATAACAAAAAAATTACTGAAAAAGAAGAGAAAAAGACAACGGAAAAGAAAAGAAAAATTGTCAAAGAAAGAAGATGAAAAGGAAAGGCAAAATTGAAATATTACAAAAAAAAACCAACTTAATGAACTTTTTAATTTTGTTACATGGACAGTAAATGTTTTGATGTTTTGTTATATTAAATGGTAAGATTACACTTATAATAATTAAATACATTTTTTACCAATATAAGTATAAATAAAAAGTAATCTTTATTAAAATTATTAATTTTTACTTTAAAAAGCTATACTTAATTTTATATAATTTAATTTTTGTAAAAAGGAGCATGCGTCTTAAAACACTAATCTATATCTATAATATATAGTGTCAGGATGTTTAAAATAGGACAATTGTATCCCTAAATTTTTTAAAAAAATTACATCTGTATCCTTAAAATGGAATTAAGATTTTAATAGAATTAAGCTTTTAATTCATTTACCATAAATATTAGAAATTATTACACCAACAACAAATGGTAGATTATGCAATTTAATTTTTGATATTGAACGTATATCGTTTGACAGTTAATAATAATAATAATAATAATAATAATAATAATAATAATAATAATAATAATAATAATAATAATAATAATAATAAT